>JAUCBJ010008779.1:0-43680 GCA_032718475.1 Nemertoderma westbladi
AGTAGGGTTCGACCGGAGCTCCGGCTCCGGCTCCGGCTCCGGCCGGACTTGGCATGTCCGGCTCCGGTCCGGCTCCGGTCAAATTAGGTGCAGGAGCTCCGGCAAAAAGTATTTGTGCTGCACGATGCATAGCTACATGGATAGGCAAGGCAAACATACAGCCAGACACCGGACGTCCGTCTGCGAACTGATTAACGTCTACTGGCAGACTGTACTGCCGACTGTATTATGGTATGGCCGTAGGCTAAACACTGTAGGCCTATCTGCCTATTGCTGTTGCATTGTCCTGTTGTCTGACTGTCTTTCGCTGTACAGCTGTAGGCCTATGAGTCTGACAGTCTTCCACTTACCCAAGACTACAAGACCTAACTTTAATTGCTACCAGTACTCCAGTAACAGAATTAGTTCCATTCCAATCCAGTCTGCCAGTTAGCTAGTACAGTAGTACATCGCCAGGCTGTCCAGCTGTCAGGCAGTACCCGAATGACCGTATGCGTATACAGGTATATATAATATAGGGGTAAATCTTTTCGACCTACGCGTAGGCCTACGCGTAGCTACGCGTAGCTACGCGTAGTTTGTAACTTCCATTCCTGTCATTTACCGGTAGGGCCAGACTTACTGCCTTTTTAACAACTACGCGTAGGTGTTTTAAAACTACGCGTAGTTATTTTGGAACTACGCGTAGGTATTTTGAAACTACGCGTAGGTGCTACGCGTAGCTACGCGTAGGTGCTACGCGTAGCAGTCCTGATAACAATGATTTTTCATTTCAGGTCCGGTAGGGTTGAGTTGTTAGGCAAGTATCGGTATATGTCAGGTATCTGATTATCAGACAAATGTAATAACACTAATAACAGAATCGGAAACTCATATCTCTACATACAGCATACTGGTAATAAATAATATTCGGCTCTTTCACATACAAACACAGAGGATGAATAAAAAGTAAACTTGAAATTCACGTCTCATGATTCAAGTATCTTTGTATCCATTGGATTATTTAAATATTGAACAGTAGTAAATAAAGCGACCAGTCTACCGGTGAAGAGGTTAAGCGAAAGCTGATAAATACTGCATATAATCAAATTGTTTGGTCAAATGACAAGTGCAACCAATCATGGTAGACAATTTAGTCTCCCCCTTCCCTTGTCAAGGGGTTAACATATTAAATACAGTATATCCTTGCCCTATCGTGAACAAAGGCAATAAAAAGCATGATAAACGACGTACTGACGTATAGGCATAGTTATGGGTAGCACCAATGCTTAGGTCGCGTAGGACCTACGCGTAGCTACGCGTAGCACCTACGCGTAGCTACGCGTAGCACCTACGCGTAGTTATTGTTAAAACTCTGAAACTGGTGATATATGACCCAATGTTGCGAACTACGCGTAGCTACGCGTAGCTACGCGTAGCTACGCGTAGGCCTACGCGTAGGTCGAAAAGATTTACCCATAATATAGATTATATTATATCAGTAGGCCTATACACTGATACAGGTATAGGTCTGTCAGTCTGTAGATCTATGCTATTACTACCGTACTAGATAGATATCCGTTAATTGATTATGTAAAGCAGTAAAGAGACCCCCCCCCCCCCTGAGCTATCTGCAAAGTTAATTACGGCAAACTCAAGGCAAAATAACAAACAATGTTGCTCCGGTCCGGCTCCGGCCCCGGCTCCGGCACTTTTAGGTTGCTCCGGTCCGGTACCCGGCTCCGGCAAAAAAAATTGCTCCGGTCGAACCCTACTGTACAGCTGTAGTCAGGTAGTGTCGTTCAAACGTCAGAACGTACTGACGAACTAATACTGGAAACGGGTGGCGGTATAGTAGTCAGGCAGTACCGTACATCCCCTATTGAAAAGTTTTATTTTCTGCGCCGAACGCGGCGCCGGGTGCCAAAAATCCTGCGCCGGCTCTTTGTAATGCAAAATGCTGCGCCGGGTGAAAAATCTTCCACCGGCTCTTCAAAGCTGCACCGGGCTGACTGGTATAAAACATAAAATCTGCCTGTTATACTGTACAGTACCTGTAGTTTATTCGGTTATCTACAATACTGCAGCTGCACTAATCCGAGTTTGTTACTTAAACGAACGAAAGTTGTGGGTGGGTGAAATGAAAATAAGGATACAGAGACGGCAAACCTTAATAAAGACAAAAATGCAACAAGTACAGTAGGTACGTTGTTTTATTCCAAAAGTGTAACACATTACGAAACAACTATACTTAAGAAACACTACATGTACATTTTTGTTGTCAAATAAAGTGTACATTATTTTAAATTACTCAAATGTTACAATATGAATTATAGAAAGAATATTAAAGACTACTTCAGTAGGCCTAGTCCTTGTATTTATGTACTACGTTCTACTTTATTACATACTACGTAATGTGGTCCTATACGTCTATGCTACAGATACGGTATGTCTGAACGAATAATGACTAGCTGTATGTTATGTTTTAATATCGCCAGAATAACAATAAAATATTAATTTTTGCACATGTACGTACACGTAGAGTTGATAAAATTAAATGAACACATATCTGGCAAAGTAAGCTAATAAGCGTATGTACTATTGTAATAAAAATACGGATAATGGTATTCAGGTAAAATTAGTAAAATAATTAAAATTATAGTTTATTTACAGTACTTACAGTTGGTGCATGTTAATTATTATAAAAAAAATGAAATTGAATTATTGAAAAGTGAAAATTAAATTAAAAACCGGCAAAGCATACTTAGGTTCAAGGGCTTCAACAACATACAGTACTAAAGGCAAACATATTAATAAGGACAAGTTTAGAATACTCTATAGGATACAACACAACAATACGAAGTTATACGGAATATAAATTTGGTACCGTACTGCCGTCTTAAGGCAGAATGCCCTATCTCAAAATTTTTGAAAATTTTTTTATTGTACAGACCGGCCTAATTTAAGGCGCTCTTTCAAATGAAACCAAAAAATGCCATGGTTTATATGCAAGAAATTCATTTTTTGCGAGTTTAAAACACCTATGCTTGATCCTCAGCCCTGTCATTTAAAGGCAAAACATCCTACATCTAAAATCTGGTACATATGGTATTTTGCCTTAGTACTTGTATTCAGTTTACCTTACATCGTAAAGGTAGGGTGTTTTTCCTTAGAAAAACTTATAATAGTGTTATTTCCTATTACGTATGCGTAGATATTGGCGGGAATTTCAGTTTGTTCGCATTTACATGTGGGCAAAATACCCTAGGAAAGATTTTCTACTTATTACTGACTATAGAATCTCAATTCAATCGAATAGGAATATACAAAGCCAATGGAACTGGAAGACACGTTTTACGGCTTCAACTTGGATGAGAATATCGGAGGTGGTGTTTTAGCTCAGGTGGCAGATGTGTGGCTGTGGAGAGGATATGTGACTGTGTGGGGAGGATATGTGGCTGTGGAGAGGATATGTGACTGTGTGGGGAGGATATGTGACTGTGGGGGAGATATGTGGCTGTCGCTGTGTGGTATGTGGTATGTGGCTGAGATATGTCGCATAAGTAAAATATTACTGCTGAAATAAAACGCGCAAAGTAAAGTAACTACAAAAGATAGGAAAACAATTAAACATAAAAAAACACTATTTTAAAATTTAACACAAAAAAAATGTTTTTTTGGGATTGAAAAGATGAAAATAATAGGTACTGTAGCTAGATTTTAATAAAGATATCGTTGTATCCGAAAGATATCGCTTTCGCTACTGCCACTTGGCGCACAGGAGTATCACTATATATTCATTTTAAGGGACATTTCGCAGTCTAGTCTATATTTGAATATGCTCAATCATGGAGTACCAAGGGTATTACGTGCATTAACAACACTTTCCGGTAATGGTAAAGGATTCCAAATGTTTACAACGCTGTCTCCAAAGTTGTTGCATGTTAGCATTGGTGGAGTTAGGAACGAAACTGGAAGAAATTACTTCGCTCAATTTTGTCAATCCCGTTGATAAACTTGTATGTTGTTATAAGGTCGGCTAGTACACGGCGATATATTAATGTCGGTAGTTTGAGTGCAAGTAGTCGGTTTTCATATGACAACTCAGCCAGCGACAGTACAACTGTACAAGGCGAGTGACCACACGGTGTTGTACTTGTTCAAGACGTTCAATATTTATCATGTCGGAGGAATGGCGAACAAACAACTGTGTCGTATTCAAGGAGAGGCCGAACAAGGGATTTGTATAACAGGGTCAGAGGGCAGTCAGGGAGATCATCAAATTTGAGAATACCTCAAATTTCAAATTATAGACCCAATTTTGGAATTACCTCAAATTTAATACAATGTTAGGTTAATTCTGTAAATTTGAGTTTTACCCCAAATTTGAATTTCATAGCAGCATAGTCAGATACAGACAGAAGTCATAGTTGGCCTAGTTCAGTAGTTGTTAGCTTGTTACTGTATTGCAAAGGTAAAAAAATAAACTGATGTAGGCCTAGTGTCTGAGTGTTGTGAAATATAGTATTTAAAACATATTCAGTATTAGTTTAAAAAGGCTTATCAATCGGGAGAAAAAGTAGAAGTCTAGAAAAAGTAGACAGCTTTTGCAAAGTCGGCAACACAGCAACCTGCAATAATATTGAATAATATTGCCACATAATAATGTACCATAGAGCCATAATTTTGTATTGATTTTACTTTTTATCCCGGTAAAAAAAGTAAAATAAAACATTGGCACTTGTGTCAAATAGGGGACCCTCCTAGCTCCTAATCTGCTAATTTTAGTTTTTGCATTTTTATTGCAACTTTTTATTGCAATTTTAATTGCAACTTTAGTGCCTGCAAGGTGTACTCCAGAGATGAGATAAAGCCTCGAGAATAGGTTAGTGAAAAAGGTTATACTTTTTGCCCAAGTTATAAATGATTCTGGTTCCTCATAAGGTCAATTTAAAAGGATGTATATGTATGTATAGTATGAACAAACAGTCACTTAGATTTCTAAAACAGTTCAGATGTCTTGATAAGAAAACAGAGTCTAAAGACTGTTTAAAACAATAGCGATTAGTGATTAGTTTCTACTGTGTTGTGTTCCAGGTCCAGCATGTTCCATATGTTAATGACCCTGATAAAGAAGAGGTGTTGTATGGAACATGCAGACATGGCAGCATGGGCAGATGGGCGGAGCATGGCCTTTGCTTCAATATATATGTGATTATAGTAGTATGAGTATGAGTATTAGTATGAGTATATATGATTGCATATCATGATTGCATTGGATGTCTGGCAGGGATATTAAAATAGTCTGCGAGGATGTTGCACATTGTTGTAATGGAGCCGGATGATCAGGTTTAGATCTTTACATATAAGTTTAAAGCACATTATCAAATTGAACTTTAATTGATGTATACTGCAGTTAGGGCTCGATCGGAGCTCCGCCCCGCTCCGGCTCCGGCCATTTTGGCACCTCCGGCTCCTGCTCCGGCTCCGGTAAAAATATTGCCGGAGTTAATTTTTTAATAAAGTATTATATTTCGTGCATATTCTAATCTGAACAATTATTTACACTATAAGTACTGTCAGACTGTGTTAGTGTAGTACAGCTTCAATATCCAGCAGTCCAGCATAATACTGCAGTATTTATTACTTAAAGTCAATGACTGACTGACTGTTGACTGTACTGCAGTACTCGGTACTGGTACTGGCCAGCTGGCTGACTAGCAGACTATTACAGATAGGCCCTACTGTCTGACTGTAAAAAATTGTAAATGCTATGATTGTACACTGTACCACTGCAGCCATTTACTGCTGTCATGCCAGCATACTGTACCTGTGTACTGCAGACTGCAATACTGGCAGACTGGTACACGTACGGTAGGCTACATACAGTACACACCCCTCTACCACAATTAGACAGTTAGTGAGTTAGGTACTGTAGGTAATTTTTAGCCGTCAGCGTCAGGCCGTCTGTCCGTGATAAATTACTTAGGCCTTACTTAAATTTTAAATTGAAAATTCGTAAATCTATAAACAGATAAATTACTGAATTATGAAATTAATTAGACCTACAGTATGATTGATTATGGGCGATTGGCGAACGATAACCATACTTTATTTATTTTTTAAGTATTAATATAGAAGTAGTTTGCTTTTAGCTGACATCCGATAGAAATAAGATAAATAAAACGATATGTTAGCCAGTTTTCACTTTTCATTAATTATATTATATAAAAATGGTTTAATTATGTTTATTAGATATTACAAATAAATAAATAATATATATATACAGTAAAAAAGCTCATTTATTATTATTAATATTAAAATACCGAATGCATTTCGCGTTGGCTCTTCAGCGGTAAAAATATTGTGTCTCAATATTTTTACCGCTGAAGAGCCAACGCGAAATGCATTCGGTATTTTAATATTAATAATAATAAATGAGCTTTTTTACTGTATATATATATTATTTATTTATTTGTAATATCTAATAAACATAATTAAACCATTTTTATATAATATAATTAATGAAAACTGGCTAACATATCGTTTTATTTATCTTTATTTTTTAATAAATAATTAAATTTTTGAAAAACTCCGGCTCCTGCTCCGGCTCCGGCCAAATTGTCCAACTCCGGCTCCTGCTCCGGCTCCGGCCAAATCCCAACTCCGATCGAGCCCTAACTGCAGTAGGTAGTGGTTCCAACTTTAGAGTCTCCAGTCGTATAGAATAACTAACAAAAGAATCAAGTCCACATATATTATATAAACCACGTCAACCTTTGCGGCAACATTTGTCTAGAAAGGGGCTCCAAACTGTGGAAGAATGATGGTACAGTGGTACAGTATTCCAATTGACAGATAGAGCTAGGGCAGGCGAATATTACATAAGTCTTCAGGCTGTCAGGAGAGGAATGGCTTCATTTGATTTACAAAGTTTTAAAGAGGACATCAACAACCAGAAAACATATTTTTTCGGAAGGTGTGTGATATGAATGATGAACAGAACAGATGAATGAATGCCAGAATATGTAAACTTCCAAATTCTGGAATTGATTCAACATCTACAAGATTTGGTAGGCCTTCCTGAGTCTGTGACTGTGCAGCTGTGTGAGCTTGAATCTAGCAACAGTGAGGATTTGGTCTACTGTTCTTCTTACCAACAGTAAGGCGGTAAGGATAGCGAATTTCTCTAGTCTTCTGCATTTTTCTCACCAATCACTAACGGACTAAAGTTATTGACTGTAAGTTGCTGTGCTGTAAGGTTAAGCCTACCCTGCATACATGTCATGTCACAGGTTACACTGGTCACCCATTCTCACCAAGCTCTATAAGTCTATAAGCACTAAGCAGCAAAGCCTACTGCTACACCCTACTGCTGGCTGGCTGGTGATGTTGTAAAGACTGGCGAAATTTTAGGTTTTGTCTCAAATTTGAGGTTTAACCTCAAATTTCAATTTTCGCCCCCAATAAAAGCTTGTTTGCATCGGTGAAATATTTTATTGCATCGATAAAAGTTATTATTTTACATTATATTTTAACATATTAAAAGTAGAAGTTGCTCCAACAGTTTCCCTAAGTCGCAGCAACACTCGATATTATGAGCCTAAAAATACCTCAAATTTGAACAAAAAAGCCCAATTTTCGACAGTCTACTACCAGAATTCGAAATTTGGGGTAACCCCAAAATTGATGATCTCCCTGACTGGAGGGTAAACATCGGAGCTTCCAAATATGTAAAAGTTCTTCGTATTAAATGTACGACTCGCATGGCGCGGGCTGCAGTCTTTGTGCAGTGAGTTGTGATGCTGTGAAGGACAAGTCTGGTGTAAATGTAATTCCAAAATCACGTTCCTCGGTTGCCGATAAAAGTGTCCGTCCATTCATTGTGTAAAAAGTTGCTTGGGGATTTCTAGAACATAGATGCATGCATGACCTTGCACTTGGAGTCATTGAACTGTAATTTCCAATGGTTACACATGTGTGTCGGTATTAAATTGTTTCATTATCAATAGTGCCATAGTATAAGTCGTTTTGTTTTATTCACTGTTCAACTTCATTCTGTCTGCCTGTTTTATTATATGTGCAGTTTTATTTATACGCTTCTATGACAGCGGTGTCTCCATCCAAATAATATAATGTAATATAAATATAGCTTACACAATACAGCAATATTATGTAAATAAATAAACTAACTATGACCAATAGCAATAATGACTGATCAGCTGATAGCTGGAACTGTGATAGCCTACCTGCCTACTGCATAACAGCATAAGGTTAAATACATAAATAAATGACCGGTTGCAGTCAGCCAGTGCTGCAGTGTGAGTTTCCTTTCTGCCTCCTTCATGGCCAGTTGTTATTGTGTTGCTGTGCTGTTGGTCTGATGAACGCATGTCTGCTGTCTCAGTCTCACTGTCTGCCTGGTGCTAGGTTCGGCTGATTTCTGCGCCAGGCAAATATGTACGCCGGGTGTGCTGGGCTGACTCCTGCTCCTGCGCCGGGTCAATATCTGCAGCGTCGACGCCGGGAATATTTCGACGCCTGCTGCGCCGAGCGCAGCATCTCTACCATTGCCAGTGCTACGCCGGCGTAGCACATCTCTGCGCCGACCCTTCCGGCTCATTGCCCGGCGTAGCACATTTCTGCGCCAGCTCCCGGCGCAAGTTCTAGTGCTGCGCCGAACGTGCTCGGCGTACATGTAAAACTTTTCAATAGGGCGTACATCAGTACAACAGTCAGTAGGGAACATACCCTTAAATAAGCTCCAAAAGTGGGTTCTTATTTAAGGAAAATGGCTCTTATTTAGGGGTTTTTGGGCCTTTTTTGGATATTTTTTCGATATAATATGCAATAACTTGTTTCAGGAAAAAATACCGCATAATTTTATTTCACAATGTAAAAGTTTGGTCTTTCTTGAACATAATGCAAAAAACCAGAAAACATTTCACCGTCCGGTTTTTTTCCTACAAGCGTTTTAAAATTGCATCAAAAATACGACCAGTTCCTAAATAAGGGGGATTTTTTAAATTTACCTTATTTAAGATATAGAAATTGTACACATAAATACTAAAAGTCCCTAAATAATAACTTTTTGACCTGTGGTTCTTATTTAGGAATACCGGTACAATTGTATTCCAAAATCTGCACACTCCTTAAATAAATTAAATATTCTTTATTCCTGTATTCCATATTCCTTACAGCTGTACAGTAGAAGTACCGGTAGGTGTTACACTTCTTTCATAATTCTTTGATTTATGTCAGTCTGTATATTGCCATATCTGTATATTGTATGTATAGAATAGCCCAATGATATTCAAAAGAATAGCCCATCGCCCATCTGAGCGCACAGACATTGTCACGTATTTCGATATGAGACATGACTCAAGTAACTGGGCATCACCGCACAGTTTCGAAAAATTAACTTATGTCCTGCATTTCCTCTTCTGCTCCACGTTACGCCCCACTTAGATGGATTATCCACAATGTTGTACTTGAAAGGCGTGTAAAAACCAATGTCAATATCATGTCAATCTGTCAATAGGCACAGAGATGGTTCGGTCGGGCAGCTGATAGACGTTATGAAGGTTAAAGATGATGACTGGATGACGTTTTGGCTCAACTGGCTCAGGCAGCAGTGGGACACGTTCATGGGACCTTTGCGCAGCATGAAGTGAGCAAAGCCTTAGCTAGCCCTCTAGCTGATAGGGGCCCCACTGACGTGTTATATTCCGTTAGTCAGAGGTCGTTCAACACAATACTCGTCTCCTTCCTTAATTTGCCTCATTGCGTTCGTTTGTTTTTTACCAAACTTCAGATTATTTCTAATCTTTTGACAGAGTACATACGTACCAAGTTTCGTTTAATTTCATCAAGGAATGACCGAGTTATTAGCGAAAAAAAATTTACGACGACGTCGACGACAGACAACTCGTTAATGGCACCCATATGCTAGGCTTCACTCACTTGAACGTGCCTCTCCCCCACATTCAATCCGGTTCGACGCAGTTTGTTGCTCGTTTTTGCTCATTGCTGCTCGTTGTGCTTTATTATTTCTCGTTGTTGGTCATTGTTGCTAATTGGTTCACGTTGTTCAGTTGTTGCTCATTGTTGCTTGTTGGTGCTCATTGTTGCTCGTTAGTTGTACTTTATTATTGCTCGTTGTTGCTCATTGTGCTCATTGTTGCTCGTTGTTGTACTTTATTATTGCTCGTTGTTGCTCATTGTGCTCGTTGTTGCTCGTTGTTGTACTCTATTATTGCTCGTTGTTGCTCATTGTTGCTTCTTGTTGTACTTTATTATTGCTCATTGTTGCTCGTTGTTGCTCAATATTACTCGTTGTTGTTCATTGTCGCTCGTTGTTGACTTTATTATTGCTCATTGTTGCTCAATATAGGCCTAACTCGTTGTTGCTCGTTCAATCGTTGTTCCTCATTGTTGCTCGTTGTTGTACTTTATTATTGCTCATTGTTGCTCGTTGTTGCTCAATATTACTCGTTGTTGTTCATTGTCGCTCGTTGTTGACTTTATTATTGCTCATTGTTGCTCAATATAGGCCTAACTCGTTGTTGCTCGTTCAGTCGTTGTTCCTCATTATTGCTCGTTGTTGTTCTTTATTATTGCTCATTGTTCAGTTGTTGCTCAATAATACTCGTTGTTGCTCATTGTCGCTCGTTGTTGTACTTTATTATTGCTCATTGTTGCTCAATATAACTCGTTGTTGCTCGTTCACAGTCATTGTTGCTCATTATTGCTCGTTGTTGTACTTTATTATTGCTCATTGTTGCTCAATATTACTCATTGTTGCTCATTGTCGCTCGTTGGTTGTACTTTATTATTGCTTATTGTTGCTCAATATAACTCATTGTTGCTCGTTCAGTCGTTGTTGTTCTTTATTATTGCTCATTGTTGCTCAGTGTTTATCATTGTTGCTCGTTGTTGCTCAATGTTACTCGTTGTTATAATTTATTATTTCTCATTGTTGCTCAATATAACTCGTTGTTGCTCGTTCAGTCGTTGTTGTTCTTTATTATTGCTCATTGTTGCTCAGTGTTTCTCATTGTTACTTGTTGTTCCTCATGTCCTCGTTGTTGCTCGTTGTTGTACTTTATTATGGCCCGTTGTTGCTCATTATTACTCATTGTTGATCGTTGTTGTACTTTATTATTGCTCGTTCAGGCGTTGTTGCTCATTATTGCTCATTCAGTTGTTGTTGTTCTTTATTATTGCTCATTGTGGGTCCTACTAATTACCCCAACCTACCCCAACCTACCACAACCTACCACAATCTACCACAATCTACCCCAATAATTCGATACAGGCATCTAATTACCACAATATTATTTTACAATGGCATCTAATTACCACAATGTACAGAACTCAAGTGTCTATTTACCACATGACTAACTGCGCATCTAATTACCACAATATACAGAACGCGAGTATCTAATTACCACAACACTATACTGCGTCTAATTACCACAATATACAGAATGCAAGTATCTATTTACCACAACACTACACTGCATCTAATTACCACAATATACAGAACTCAAGTGTCTATTTACCACACGACTATACTGCGTCTAATTACCACAAGACTATACTGCGTCTAATTACCACAATCTATTTACGAACAAGACTACACTGCACACTGCATCTAATTACCACAATATTATTTTACAATGGCATCTAATTACCACAATATACAGAACTCAAGTGTCTATTTACCACAAGACTACACTGCATCTAATTACCACAATATTATTTTACATTGGCATCTAATTACCACAACATACAGAACGCAAGTGTCTATTTACCACAAGACTACACTGCATCTAATTACCACAATATTATTTTACAATGGCATCTAATTACCACAATATACAGAATGCAAGAGTGTCTAATTACCACAATATACAGTACGGTAGTTATTAATATTCAGTTGTGTTGTGGTAATTAGACGCAGTATAGTGTTGTGGTAAATAGACACTTGCGTTCTGTATATTGTGGTAATTAGATGCCATTGTAAAATAATATTGTGGTAATTAGATGCAGTGTGTAGTGTAGTCTTGTTCGTAAATAGATTGTGGTAATTAGACGCAGTATAGTCTTGTGGTAATTAGACACTTGAGTTCTGTATATTGTGGTAATTAGATGCCATTGTAAAATAATATTGTGGTAATTAGATGCAGTGTAGTCTTGTGGTAAATAGACACTTGAGTTCTGTATATTGTGGTAATTAGATGCCATTGTAAAATAACATTGTGGTAATTAGATGCCTGTATCGAATTGTTGGGGTAGATTGTGGTAGTTTGTGGTAGGTTGGGGTAATTAGTAGGACCGCTCATTGTTGCTCAGTGCTTCTCATTGTTGCTCGTTGTTATACTTTATTATTGCTCATTGTTGCTCAATGTTACTCGTTGTTACTCATTGTCATAGTTGCTCATTGTCATTGTTTCTCATTGTTACTCGTTGTTCCTAATATCCTCGTTGTTGCTCGTTGTTGTACTTTATTATTGCTCATTGTTGCTCGTTGTTTCTCAATGTTACTCTTTGTTGCTCATGTTGCACGTTCAGTCGTTGTTCCTCATTATTGCTCGTTGTTGTACTTTATTATTGCTTATTGTTGCTCAATGTTACTCGTAGTTGCTCGTTGTTACTCATTGTTGCTCGTTGTTTTGTTACTCATTGTTCAGTTGCTGCTCGTTGTTGCTTATTGTTGGCCATTGTTGCTCGTTGTGCATCTTTGCACCTATCAAATTAAGCTCAGAAGCTCCCTTAGGCCTATCTCTGCTGCTCTGTATCTTGCAGTCTTGCAATGTCCTGTCCAGGTTAGGCAGTTAGGAGGTCGTAACTGTCATAAGCAGATAAGGGCAGAAGGAGGACGGGGCTGGGAGACGAGGTTATAAGAGACATTATATAAGGATATTTAATTTAATTTATTTATTTAATTGTATTAATTTAATTTATTTATTTAATTTTATTAATTTAATTTTTTTATTTAATTTAATTTAATTAGGAGATTTAATTAGGCTGGGAGACGAGGTTATAAGAGACATTATATAAGGATATTTAATTTATTTATTTAATTGTATTAATTTAATTAATTTATTTAATTTTATTAATTTAATTTTTTTATTTAATTTAATTTAATTAATTTAATTAATTTATTTTATTTATTTAATATATGAGAAATGATAAATATTTAATTTATTTAAGGATAAGGAATATGCAGATTTTGGAATGAAATTGTATACCTAAATAAGAAACCCATGTCAAAAAGTTCTTATTTAAGGACTTTTAGTATTTATGTGTACAATCTCGATGTCTTAAATAAGGTAAATTTAAAAAATCCCTTTTATTTAGGAACTGGTCGTATTTTTGATGCAATTTTAAAACGCTTGTAGAAAAAAAACCGGACGGTGAAATGTTTTCTGGTATTTTGCATTATGTTCAAGAAAGACCCAACTTTTATATTGTGAAATAAAATTATGCGGTATTTTTTCCTGAAATAAGTTCTTGCACATTATGTCGAAAAAATATCCAAAAAAGGCCCAAAAACCCCTAAATAAGAGCCATTTTCCTTAAATAAGAACCCACTTTTGGAGCTTATTTAAGGGTATGTTCCCTACTGACAGTAGGCCTATTGCTGTTTGCCGGTAGCTCGGTAGGCCTACCTGCCTACTGCGTTATTGCTGTACTGGCAGATATTACAGTAGGTATTACAGTACAGTAGTCAGGTAGTACTGTAGTACCGTACCGGTATTCCGTCAACCGGCAGACCGGGCTGACTTCGACAGTTCGATAGTGAATTTGTTGTCTCAAATTCATTAATTGCCTGAATTGATTATATTCTGGCGGGATTTTTAAACGCATTTGGAAACCTGTAACAGTGTAATTTCTGAAATCATTTTAGCCATTTCATTAGCTGTAAATCAGTAAATTATATAGGCAGATAGGCGAAATACTGACATCCTCATCTGGACATAGTCAGATACAGTCAGACAGTATGAGTAGTACAGTATGATTTACTGAAGGTGTTTTTTTTAAACAGTTAAACAACAACTTTTTTTGAAAACGTTTAATTTGCCATCGATACCGGTCTGCTGGTACGGTAGGTAGCTGCGCATACATGTCATGTCATGTCAAAGGATACACTGGCTGACTGGTCACCCATTCAGCCATTCTCACCAAGCTCTATAAGCACTAGCACTAAGCAGCAAAGCCTACTGCTACACCCTACAGCCCTACTGCTGGCAGGCTGGTGATGTTTGATGTTGTAAAGACTGGCGAAATTTGACGTTTTGTCTCAAATTTGAGGTTTAACCTCAAATTTCAATTATCGGCTATCGCCCTCAATAAAAGCATGTTTCTGGGTCATTCCATGCTAATTCGACCAATCGGTGTGGCAAGGGTCGGAAATTTTTGACGAAATTTTAACCACTTATCAATTCTAGTGAAAAAACGATGTGGTGAAAATTTCAGCCGATTTGGTTTAGCCGTTCTCGAAATATTGATGTTTTAAATTTGGCGAAATTCCAAAAACCAGTGAAGTACATTATTTGAAGAGGTGTCTACAGTTGATCTGATTATCAGTTTAATGTTAATTGTATGTGATTCTAAATAAACGATGCCTGAACTTCAATATTTTTATTACTAAATGAATAAACTATTAATCAGAAAGTTGTCAGACGATTTCAAAGATGCCTCAAAAATGCGAATTTTTGAAAAATGTCCCCATTTGAGAC
This sequence comes from Nemertoderma westbladi, assembly GCA_032718475.1. Taxonomy (NCBI): domain Eukaryota; kingdom Metazoa; phylum Xenacoelomorpha; order Nemertodermatida; family Nemertodermatidae; genus Nemertoderma; species Nemertoderma westbladi. Next base: position 14,727 of record JAUCBJ010008779.1, read on the forward strand.
CTCAGTACATTAGTCTGACAACTAGTTTATCTGTTATTTTAGTTTTCCCGGTTAGAGTGACTATTAATGATTCGAATCATATAACTTTAGTAGGTAAACTGATAATCAGATAGTCTAGGCTATATGACTGAATATCTGGGTGAAGAATCTAAAAATCTCAAAAAATGCAATATTGGCAATTGGAGGCTCTGGTGGAGAGCTCTGATTATAGCTATGTTCATGAGCTTTTTTACCTGACATCTTTGACACAAAATGAGCACCATGTCAAAATTTGAAGAGTAAACTAGATGTTCTAGAGCGTGTATGACTCATTTTAAAATTCTAATAAATTAAAATTTTACATGGTCCTCAAGGTGGTCTGACAATTAGTTTTTTGATAAAAATACATTTTTTCAAACGATATCCGGGCAGAAGACTATATTTCAAAATTTAAAGCAAAAACTAACAGTCAGACCCATTATCTGATCTAGCGTTAGACCGGAGCCAAATTTTTGCCGGAGCCGGAACCGGACCGGGTTAATTCCAAAAGTACCGGAGCCGGAACCGGAGCCGGACCGGGTACCGGTAAGTAAAATTTAAAAAAATATATTGAGGCCTGGCAGCCTGGTATGACTGTATGACCTAAAGGTACCGGTACCAGTGCACAGTGCTGCGCTGCACTGTCAGACTGTACTATAATACGACCTGGCATGTTGCAGTTAGTCCACTGCACCTACACAGCTACATTTAGTGAGCCAACTTCTCCACTTTCTGACTTTGTTTATACTTTATACTCACTAACTCATAAACCAGTAGGGCCTACATCAGTACATTACGGTCTGACGGTAGTCGGGTAGTTTTATTACATATTAAATCTAACAAAACAACAGATCAACGATGCAATAGAAGAATGGTTGATAGCATCAAGATCTGTAGATGTAGACAGGTAGAGGTATACTGGTATAGGTAGGTACTAGTACTAATACTACTGTACTAGGCTAGTGACAGCGACAGGCAGACAGGCTAGACAGAGTCAGAGAGTGAGTAGGTAGTACAGTACTGTAGGTACTAGTGTACTGACTGGCCTGTCTTTGTAGCCTCAGCCTGGCACCTGGTAGGCCAGTACAGCAGTAGGCAGTGTAGCTGTACTATGACTGTATGATGTATGATGGACTAGACTAGATGACTGTGACTGTGGACAACTGATTGTGCATTGTACATCTGTACATTGTGTGTCTCTGTCTGTCTTTTACAGTCAGTCGGGCACATTACCAATATTGGCATGTTTCCAATATTGGTAGTTTTACTTCCAAAATTGGCAGCCGTCTGCCAATATTGGAATTTTTCTTTGCGGTTGCATTCAATTTTGTGGAAATGCTATTTTTTCACAAGCTTATTCATATCATAATAAACAGTCGGTGAGAAGTCAAAAATTGGACTTCAAGTCCAATTTTAGACTTCAAGTCCAATTTTGGACTCCAAAGTCCAATATTGGACTTTTGTACAACTCTAAGTGTACCCATGCTGCCATACTGTATATCGGTATTTCAATCAAAACTGCATCCCGTATCAGTACATATATATTACATAATTACAATGCAACATCATTTTAATGATCAAATTAATTATTATAAGTATTATAAGCAGGGATCGCAGATCGCACACTTACAGTCAGACATCAGTAGTTACTTTTTGCGGTAGTGGTATGGCTTTGCGGTAGCCTTACCGCCTTAGTGGTGTATACCGCAGTAGCGGTAGTTCAGTAGTTGAGTTATAGCTGTATAGTTCATACATACCCATCCCATACCTATGGTATTTTCGTATGGCAAAAATAAGACTACTGTAAACTGTAACCTATTATGTTATTGAGTTAATGTTTATTGGCTAATTGTTTTGATTGGGTTCACTGTGTCAAGTACATTGCACACATCTCCAACAAGACACTATATAACATTGATGATGGAGGTGTCTCATCCTATATGGAATATTGACAAAAAGCGCGCCACACGGATTCTGGTTAAACGAAAAGCGCGCCAACCATGACATTCAATGCGCGCCAACCATTGAAAGATTAACCCTTAAATTTTGCAATTATTGTAATCATTTATCAGTTTATACTGCAGTACCTACGCTACATACCTAGACTGCTAGAGCTAGACCCACTCCTACAGTAATTTAACATGAAAATGCGAGCGAAGCTAGCAAGAAAATTTTGCAGAAATGTAAACTTGAATAGGCGTAGGCTACAGTAATACTGTAATATTCAGATAGTAGGTCAACCGACTGTTTTTAAATACAGATATGATTAAATTGCGAGTGTAGAGAGCAAGCCTTCAATGCTCAATCTGTCGGTTTGTCCATAATGTGGGAGTGCAAAACAGTTCAAGGCACGGAACTACTTCTATATGCTGATATGGCCATGGGCCTAGGTTAATAAACAAATACGGTACCGTACTGTAATAAAATATCACTAATCAAATATCCCTCCCTATTATAGTTATTAGAATGATGAATAAGAGTAGAGCGTACAGTAGGCAGGCATAATACACAAGCGCGAGCGGAGCGAGTGAAAATTTTTAAGGTCTAGGCCTAGGCCTAACTCTTTTTAAAAATAGGCTCTACTGGCATACCGGTATAATTTCAAGTAGAGTGGCTGGATATGTTGCCATGCCAGTGCATTTTGCTACTGTACATGACATCCATTTCCGCGCCAGGCAGCGTTGATCCTCAATGCGCGCCACATGCCCCTGTTCCTTCGCGCCAGGATCCTAAATGCGCGCCACACATGTTGAGCAAACTCTACATAAATTCCAACCTGGTGTCTCATTAGTTCCCCCAAGCTTGACACTAGAACAAAGCCGCCTCCGATTTGCAGGACATTTCGTCATGAGGGAGGACCAGCCAGTGCACCTCATGGAGTAAATAAGCATGGTGGACAGCCCATGACTTTCTTGAGACGCATCTTTCAGTCTTTCTTACTGTCTCAAAGGACACTGGCCTTGAAGATGCGGATGATCTGATAGCAAATGTCATGGGTGATAAGGCTGTAAGAGTGTAAGGGAGTTGTGGAGGCGCACTTCTGTCAATAAGCCGGCACAGCATTCTTAATAGGGCCTATATATATAAAATGCAGCGCAGCTGCAATGCAGCATGCCGATTGCTGGATTGTAGTTAGTAGTATGTGGTGCTAGGGCTCCCTCAATTGGTAAAGTCAAAAGTGGCCGTTTATTGTTTTAGTTAGAAAAGCCTGCCTCTGTCTGTCTGTAACCTGTCCCTTTCCCTCCATTGGTTTATGACGTGTGTTACTTCTGTAGGCTACTTATTATGTGGAGACCCCAACACGTTAATCAGTTAATCCCGTTTCATTATCCATTCGATTTCAAATACCCTCCCTGATGTATGGAAAAATTAGAAGACATGGTGGTAGCATCAACTTGTAGTATTTCTTTCTGATAGGGCTCCCATAAGCTTAGACGAAATCGTCAGATCGTAGCGTGTACTGTAGTAAGCCCTAGCAGCAGCTGCAGTTGGCAAACCTGGCATTGCTACCAGTTTCCACCAAATATAATTTGTAATTAAATATTTCTTGGAGCATAATCTAATCTAGTCCTAAAGACTCTAAAGTCCTGGGTACATAAGGCTGTAAGGTTAGACATAACATGAATGTAAACTAAACAATATGCTAAAAGTAAAGTACAAAGTACCTAGAATGCTAGAATGTACCATTATATTCTAAGTACAGTTACATTGAAGATACATACAGAGAGCTGCAAAGGTAACTTTCCATAACTTAATAGCTGTCTGGCTGTCTCTCATCTGTTATTATGCTTCATGTACATTTAAGTTAGATTCTCAATGTCGTGTCTAAAATTGGACGTAAAGTCCAAAATTGGACGTAAAGTCCAATATTGGACTTTTGTAAAAATTCAAAGCCTTATACAGTTATAAAAAAAGTTCCCCCTGGTGAATTTCAGGTCCCCCTGTTCAAAACTCTTATTTTTTGATATATTTTCGATTAAAAGAAAAAAATCCCGCCCGATCCAATTACCGAAGGCCCTGGAACAATTGGCTGATTTGAAGTCCAATATTGGACTCACAGAAGTCCAATTTTGGACTTGAACTGGAGTCAAAGTCCAATTTTGGACTCAAGTCCAATTTTTGACTTCTCACCGACTGATAAATAAAGCAAAATATTGACCGTGCGGAAACTTTTTTGACTGTGCCGTAAATTTTTTGTGACATAAAATACATTTCGGAACTTCCAATATTGGAATGAGCTACCAAAATTGGCAGTACATCAGTATAGTTTAACTTAACAATGGTATTGAGTATTGACTGATATATGGATGGCTGGATGGAGCCACTCAGTATGTGCCATATGGCATACAGCCATAAGCCATACCATTACCTCTCTACCCTCCAGTATGCAAATTGCCAATTGGGTGTTGTTTCAGCCTTCTCATAGGGTTAATGTTAAATTAATATTGAAAAATTAGTGCTTAGAAGTAAAGAATTTTCTGTAAACTGTCTTCCTAAATTTAGTTCAGTAGTTTATAGCCTGCCATTAGAACCTGCTACTTTCCTTTAAGAGGTCCAGGGTCCTGGTACCTTAATGGCTGAATGGTGAATATCGAAATTTAATATTCGCGAAATTAAGTTAATATGTTAGAGTGTTGTTCTAAGATATCACCACACAATGACTTCGGATCTTTGTTAGCAAGACTGTTATCTGATTGAAAATGAAGAGAACATTGAGGAAGAATACTCATGCAGATCCAGTGGTACTGCTACTGATACTGATTACATGATGATACTGATAGGAGAGCACTGTGTAACAGTGAGAGTACTGACGAAGCTGTTGCTGATGTCAATATTTGTCACTTGTGTTTCGAAGTGAATTCTCCTCGCCCTCCTAAAGGATACTTGATCAACTGGGAAGATTGTGAAAGATGTGAGAAATGGTACCATACCATTTGTGTCAAAAGTAAGGGCGGCATTGCATCCACAGCATCTAACATTTGTGACTTGTGCGTGTATTGATATTGACATTGAAGAGTGCGAAATATTACAGGATATTGCTCATTTAGAGAGATTATAAAAATAGGTTCCTTCATTATATACTCGGTGTACGTCTAACTATACGTAAAGATCAGAAGATATGAAGTTTATATACTCGTTGTATGTCTAACTATATACATAAAGATATGAAGTTTATATATGTTGTCAAGTTCTGAAGTTGTGCTTTTCTTAAAAAATTATACTTAAATTTTGTAATTTCCAATATAGATTGCCCATGTATATATTGTAAAGTATACTGACTGACTGATACGGATCCCCGGCTTTAGATCCTAGAGCACCGTAGATCCTGAACGAACTTAGATCTTGGGTGAACTTAGATCCGTCCCATACGAACATAGATCCTTCCCATACGAACTTAGATCCTTCCCAAACGAACATAGATCCTACCCACACGAACTTAGATCCTTCCCATACGAACTTAGATCCTTCCCATACGAACTTAGATCCTTCCCATACGAACTTAGATCCTCAACATACGAATTTAGATCCCCTTGCATATATTGCTGTGCCGTTTGTTGGTGAATCACCGATTGCAACTACGTACTTTTGAGTGTATGACAGTATGACTTATTTGCATTAGATCATTATAAGTAGTTTTATATGCTTATAATGCAGTAATGAAACACAGCTGCACAGTACAATATACACTATAATATCGATAGAACGCGGCCAACGCACAGTACACGTGGGATCTAAGTTCGCTTTTGTGCGTGTGCTAAGGAATTTGTATAAATTGGGATCTAAGTCCACCTACGATCTAATTCCGCTTTGCTTTCAACGTGGGATCTAAGTTCGCCTCGCGACTAGCATGATGATTACCAAAGGCTTTTATTAGCATAAATTGGGATCTAAGCTCACCTAGTTAGGATCTAAGTTCACCTAGTTAGGATCTAAGTTCACCTAGTTAGGATCTAAGTTCACCTAGTTAGGATCTAAGTTCACCTAGTTAGGATCTAAGTTCACCAAGTTAGGATCTAAGTTCACCTAGTTAGGATCTAAGTTCACCTAGTTAGGATCTAAGTTGGTATAATGTGCCTGACTGACAGTTTTATACGGGAGCTCCGGTCCTCCGGTCATATTTTAGCCGGAGCCGGACCGGAACCGGAGCACCATTTTCCGGACCGGAGCCGGAGCTCCGGTCTAACACTAATCTGATCTACTAGAGCCTGTTTCAAAAAATTATGTTGGTAACGGACGGAAAATTCGCATGATTAAACCACAACTATTTTGAGATATTGAATGAATAACAGTAAAATGATATGCTACTCTGAAACTGACAACTGTACTTTCATCATGTGAAAAATAAATTAGAAAATTACATTTAAGTATTTAAGATATTAATAGATTTGTTCTGGTAACGGACGGAATCATACATAATTGAAGAATATATGTAGCTTGGACAATCTGAAATTCCTGCAAATTGGCAATGTTTTCCAAATATTTTTTTGCATTGGAGTATAATTAAATATCCCTAGTGACATTGGTTAAAATTATTTTCGCAATTTGTATAAACCACGACTGTGACAGTATAATAAACAAAATAATACACGGTAACGGACGGAAGGTAACGGACGGAATAAAATACCGCAATGCAATTTGTGATATTTATATACAGTTTAAGTAGAATTAACTTGCTCATAGTGCTCATACACCTCAATAAATGTTTTTCATAGTGTCCTAAATTGTGCATGAAGTTTAAAATATCCATTGTCTCTATTAAAATTTCAATTCTCTACGGACCGAGCAGAAAAGTTGGAGGACTCGTGAATATTCATTAGAATCTAGTGAATGAACCAGTAAACGTTCCGTGCCAGCAATCAGTTGAGGTTGATTAATCACGCAAAGTTTATGCTGATAATTGTATGCATGGATATGATCATTTGCTGCTGAGGAAGGAATAAAACGGTTTGGACCAATTACTTTCATAAATCGCACCTCAACCAATGGGCCATTTGCATCTATGACTTTCTCTATACATCCAGGAATAAAGTTATCATCATAAATAGCAGCTATCCAGCTGCCCACAACAGGAACTTCAGATGTTTCTCGGATAGGATTAGAGTCTTGACTCTCTTCTGAGTTTTGACATTCTTCCGAATCCACTCCAATATCACTCCCTTGACTATTACCATTAGATGAGCTATAATCACAACAAGCAATCTCATTTATGCAATTAGCTAATTCATAAAATATGAGTTTTTGATCTTTACGTATGACTTGATGGATTTTCAAAGTGCGATATATATAAACAGACTCGTCAATACTGAAATGTTCAACACATGCATTAGGTATATACAGAATAGTAGGTTTCACAATACCATTTGCATAAGATGCAAAATGCTCTGCATCTCTAATGACCACTCGTCCGGACCTCACATGGTTATATGTTTGCACTTTTACAGTTGCGCCAATACCGTCATGAGGTCCTTTAAAGTGGCCTGCTTCCCCATATGTCCATGACTTGACTATGTCTGGCATATCCATAGCAATTGCTTTAAATACATGTTTGCTACGAAACTGCCCTGAGCATCCATCACTCCAAACATGTATATCAGTAATGTTGGCATTCTTTTCTCGGATATGCCGCATAAGCTGTTTAATACAACTGAAAGCAAGGAACTTATCATGCTCAGTGCAGTTGGAAATGATGGCAACAGATTCTACAATTATACTTGAGTTAGTGCCTTCTACCATGGATAAATTATCACCAATATCACATTGAGTGCAGTTGGAGTCAGGATCAACAGGAACATATTCTGTAGATGTGCTAGGGCCATCTCCTCTGGATGAATTATTATCATCATTGGTGTTGCTATCAACAATACTTGATCGGGTGTAACAGGCTGCTGTAAATATACAAAAGTTTTCATGACCAAAATAGGCACTTTGGACCTCATGCCTTTGCTTATTATCGTAATTCTTTGCAAAATCAATGCTTATTATTGCTTCATTCGGATTTAATTTCGATTTTTGTTCTCTAAGGATGTTTAGTTGATGAAAAGCTCGATACTGATGTTGTATATAGTCATGAACTTGCTTATTAAGATCTTCAGCAACATCTTCCCCACATTGAATATATTCTCGTTTCTTAACAATTTTTTCATTGTCTGTTCTGGCCCATTGATAGTAACGAATCTCAGGTATACTTCTAATAACTTCAAAAAGAGGTTCCAAAATTTCAAAACCAGGGCAATCCTTACATTTAAATTCGCAGCAACTTCTATTTTTGAGAGAACAAACAATTTCACTCACAAACTCATTTTCATCAGGGTAAAATAGTTCATGGTTGCGAATATTTGTAACTGAGTTTAGGCCATTTAGTAACAGGGTAAGGTTTTCACACTTCTCGCATTTGCAATCATCTTCAGGCATTTTTCCATTATAATATAAATGCTTCTTACCAGCTATTATGCGTTGTAGAAGAGCTTTATTGACCTTAATGTCAGGAACTTTTTCATTGGCTAGTGGAACTGTTTCCTCAAGGGTCCATAACATATAATGTCTAGGTTTATATTTTCTTTCACCATTCTCTTTCCCAACATATACCATATGTTGACGACCGGGACAACAGTACGATATATCTGGTGATTCCAGAAATTCTATGACCCGATTTTCTTTCTCGGTTGTTATTCTGGAATGTTTACCCAGTGGCCGTCCTGGCTTTTTAAATAACATTCTTACCTTGGCACCACGAAGTACTGTCTTTCGTGTTGCTGGAGACATACTTCCGATATAAGTGCTAATCGTCTCCATTCTTTTACTTGGCGATTTTGGAAGATGTTTTTTCAATCTATTTATTGACTTCCCTAAACTCTGCTTAGACTTAAATGCCCCAGAACTAGGTGGTGACAATGACCCAGAAGTAGTAGGAGTCAATGGAGGTTGAGTAGCTATAGTAAATGGCAATATTGGTAATGGTCTCTGATTTTTTTATGTTAAATCAGTAATAAAAAATCTATCTAAATATATATATATATGGCATGGAGTTCATAAAATTAGGTTCAAACAAAAAAAAATGTCTCTTGTTTTTATTCGAACAATATATTTTCAGTAAATTTACTTAATATTTTAGATTAATAAAATCAGGAGATACCATACAGATTAGAAACTTTCTTTGAACATGAACAGAACAATATTAATAACTTTCTTCAAATTATATTTTTTCTGATACTATTACAACAGGTAATTAAAACAGGATAATAATTAAATTGTAAAATAACTAAGGAACAAAACAAAAATATGCCTTCATTCAAAATATTTCCTCTTCCTTTTAAAAATGCAGCAGGCTCTACCAATATTGCCAACCTTTGCATTTAGATTGTCTCTTTCTGAGACGATCTACACATTTCAGTGCCTCATGCTTATTCGTATCAGCATAAACCTCAGCTCTTTTTAAACGCTTTCTTTCTCTATCCTTTGCAAGAAATCCCTCCCGATCAGATGCCTTTTTCCGTTCTCGATAAGCCTTTTGCTTTTTAGCATCCTTAGACATTTCTATAAGCCCAGATGGTGCAGACAGTTCCGAGTTTATTCGATGAGTTGATAGTAGAAATTAGATTATTAGTTGATAATGATATAATAGGCCTATGGACAACTGGTAGGCCTACTTATTTTGAATGAATAACTTAGGCCTAATGTATTAATAAGTCAATTTAATTTTCAATTCAACACAGCAATTAATATATTTTTAGGAATTCAATTATGTATAAATAAAATAGCTGCACAGTATAATTAACATCTCAGCTTTAGTGGGATAAAAGTCATAATGAAGTTCAGGCTATGCAAGGTACATGCAGTAATATCAAGTCTGATTTAGGTAGTTATACTATTATTTCTGTATTGTATGTCAATATGGTGCAGCCCAAGTCAAGCAGTCACAATGAAAGCTGTTTTGAATTTCCCTCCTCTGGAATTTGGAATTTCCCATAACTGCAATGCTAATTACAAATGTATGTCTGAGTCAGCATGTAAAAGAGCCGTCACTTCTACATAATATATATAAGGTACTTCCGGACATTATGTGCTCTATACATTTAAACATATCATACAATCAGTAATAAGAGTATACATAAGATACTTCAACAGACCACACTATACACACCATGATATATATAATGCATGCAGGACACAGGTACACCATACAAATTATTAGAACAGAAATATTGTGCTTATGGTAATTTCACAATATGGTAATTAATTAGGTAACGGACGGAAATTAAATAGGTAACGGACGGAATAAAAGTTAGTCGAATTAAAAACAATATTTATTTTGCACCTAAATGTTCAACTTCTTCCAGTTTTATTGTTCTAACAATAAATTAGAACTTACAAAAAACCTGGACTATTCTGTGCTACACTACTCCAATTAGGTTGAAAATTGTAACTCATGGTAACGGACGGAAGTAACGGACGGAACGAGTTTTGGAACTGCTGGCCATGCCTAAATACGTAACGAATTATGCCACAATCATTGAATTTGCCATTACTAATATTTCAATAAAATTTCTTGAAAAAAATTTTTGTTAATAATATTAGGCCTATTTATAACAAATATATCACACATTTTGCATTTATTGCCATTTTTTGTGTGAAAATTGAAAAAAATGTAAATTTTAGTACAGCTTGTAATTTGAGATAACTAAACAAAAACCAATAATTATTTTCAATTTTATAGACTTTCAAATGTAGTCTAATGGTATATACTACTAAAAATATGCAAAACGAAAGTTTATTTTTTACCACATTGGTTGACCATTTTGTGAAACAGGCTCACTATTGAATTATTTCGAGTAAGTATCTGATCACGTGCTGCTCGAATTCTCGCTCGTTCGATATAAATCGATTTTATCCAACTATATACTATTAATTATAATATAACAGTATAACAATACATTAATTAGAAATATAAATCAAAACAGCCAGACAAACAAAATATAATTCGTTTTTGATGTTAAGTAATAGTAGACCAAATAATAATTAAAATTAATTAAAAATGCCGCAATACGGCAAGTTTTGGTAGACGGATACATTTTTCAAACGATGTAATAAAGACAAAAATACTTTGTAATATAAAACAACAACAGCCAGACAAATATATTATTAGTTCGGATTAGTATAAGAAATTTATTAGGCCCCTAGTATAAAAATCACAGCTGCTCATTGGCCCAGAGCCGAATGCCTGTATGACGAGGCCTACTCTACTATGTTAAGTTAAGTGGGGTATCACAATAAAAAAATATTAAATTCGAATAGTACAGTACATATAAATTTATCCGAACAATATAAGGCCTTAATGAACTACACAATTCTCTAGTGTGACCTTCATTTATGAACTGATCAACAGTACTGGACTGGTATATAAATTTTGGTCGGTTATTGCACAACAATACTGGCAAGTAGCTGTGATTTTTATACTAGGGGCCTAATTAATTTCTTATACTAATCCGAACTAATAATATATTTGTCTGGCTGTTGTTGTTTTATATTACGAAGTATTTTTGTCATTATTACATCGTTTGAAAAATGTACCGGTATCCGTTTACCAAAACTTGCCGTTTTGCAGCATTTTTAATTAATTTTAATTATTATTTGGCCTACTATTACTTAACATCAAAAACGAATTATATTATGTTTGTCTGGCTGTTTTGATTTATATTTCGAATTATTGTATTGTTATACTGTTATATTATAATAATAGTTGGATAAAATCGAGTTATATTGAGCGAGCGAGAATTCGAGCAGCACGTGATCAGATACTTACTCGAAATAATTCAATAGTAGGTCAGATAATGGGTCTGACTGTTAGTTTTTGCTTTAAATTTTGAAATATAGTCTTCTGCCCGGATATCGTTTGAAAAAGTGTATTTTTATCAAAAAACTAATTGTCAGACCATAGGGCTCGATCGGAGCTCCGGCCTCCGGCTCCGGCTCCGGCCATTTTGGCACCTCCGGCTCCTGCTCCGGCTCCGGTAAAAATATTGCCGGAGTTAATTTTTTAATAAAGTATTATATTTCGTGCATATTCTAATCTGAACAATTATTTACACTAGGCCTATACAGCTATAAGTACTGTCATACAGCAGTACTGTAGTACAGCTTCAATATCAAGCATAATACTGCAGTATTTACTTAGTCAATGACTGCCTGACCAGTCTGGTCCACTAGCCCAATCGGGAAACAATTATTGTTGCCCGATAGGGAAAATTGCAATTGCCCGATTGGGAAATAATGAATTTCTATCAATGCAACTATAATTTAGGCCTACCATTTCCAGATTAATTAATGTTAGGCTGTTTACATTACTGGTGGGTATTTCTTCTATTTATTGTGGTAGGCCAATGATTATTAATATAATATATTAAACTGTTAAATTCAATAGTAATATAATTATTCATTATGTCTCCTAAAAGAACTTTTGATTGTACTGTGCTAAGATTCAACAAGATTCAACAATGGTAGATGTCTGGTTCTGAACTACAGGTATTCTGGGTGAACTTCTGGGGAATAATTGTGCTTGCGATATTGCACTTGTACTACTGGTCACAGGATTACTTCTTAGAGTGGGTCGTTTTCGGTTATTCTAGCATCTAGCTGGACCTGGAGTGCCAGTAGCAGTACCTGACGTCGTGACGTAGAGCAGTTAGGCCTACTGGTTGCCGATCGTAGTTGACAGTTGAGGAGTTAACACTAACCACTAACGTATAACTATTTTTAAGATCATCACCTATAACTATTTAAATGGCAGTTCAATTTCAGTTTTAATATACTTTTTAACGAGGACCCCCTGGGAGACTAGGTCTTTACCTCAAGGCACAAGGCTGCAAGGGGCATTCCTCGAGGCTAATATATGATATACCTGTGATTTTAATTAATTGGTTTGGTACGGTACTATAAATTAAATAATTTCAGTGATTTTAAGCGTGATTTTAAAGTGATTTTAGGTTTGATTTTGAAGTGATTTCTGTATTTTAAGCGTGCTTTTAACTTTTAACGTTTAACTTTTAACTAACTTTTCGATTTGTGATTTTGATTAATTTGTGTTACCGAGCTTTTATTTTAACAAACATCAGAACATACTTATTCTTTTTAAAATTCAATTTGTGATTTTAACTAATTAGATTTGGTGCTTTGTGTTAAATCCTTGTTAAATACTTTCAGTTTTGGTCTTGCATATCTTTACCAGTTGTTGTTTCGTTCCGATACTATAGGCTATTAGTCCTCAATAAATAATCTCAATCTCAACTGCAGTCAGGTATATGGACCTGCCAGTCCAGTCAGCCAGTAGACTGTTTGACAATATAGCGGATAGCCTGCTAGTAGTGAGTAGAGTCTGAGAGTGGTCTGGTGGTAGGGTAGGTACTAGGGCTCGATCGGAGCTCCGGCCTCCGGCTCCGGCCATTTTGGCACCTCCGGCTCCTGCTCCGGCTCCGGTAAAAATATTGCCGGAGTTAATCTTTTAATAAAGTATTATATTTCGTGCATATTCTAATCTGAACAATTATTTAACACTATAAGTACTGTACAGCTGTAGTACAGCTTCAATATCAAGTATAATCTGATAATACTGCAGTATTTACTGAAAGTCAATGACTGACTGACTGTCAGACTGTACTGCAGTACTGGTACTGGCCAGCTGTCTGACTAGCAGACTAATTGTAAATGCTATGATTGTACACTGTCAGACTGTAGGCCTACTACCACTGCAGCCATTTACTGCTGTCATGCCAGCATACTGTCAGACTGTACTGCAGTACTGGTACACGTACGGTAGGCTACCTACAGTACACACCTCTACCACAGTTAGCGAGGTAGGTAGGCCTACTGTAGGTCATTTTTAGCCGTCAGCGTCAGGCCGTCTGTCCGTGATAAATTAATTACTTAAATTTTAAATTGAAAATTCGTAAATCTTTAAATTATGAAATTAATTAGACCTACAGTACAGCAGTATGATTGATTATGAGCGATTGGCGAACGATAACCATACTTTATTTTTTTTAAATAAATATTTAAATTTTTAAAATTTTTTGAAAAACTCCGGCTCCTGCTCCGGCTCCGGCCAAATTGTCCAACTCCGGCTCCTGCTCCGGCTCCGGCCAAATCCCAACTCCGATCTAGCCCTATCAGACCACCTTGAGGACCATTTAAAATTTTAATTTATTAGAATTTTAAAATGAGTCATACATACTCTAGAACATCTAGTTTACTCTTCAAATTTTGACATGGCGCTCATTTTGTGTCAAAGATGTCAGGTAAAAAAGCTCATGAACATAGCTATAATCAGAGCTCTCCATCAGAGCCTCCAATATTGCATTTTTTGACATTTTTCAGATTCTTCACCCAGATATTCAGTCATACATAGGGCTCAACAGAAGCTTCGGCTTCGGTTCGGTTCGGGCCGAAGTTTGGCAATTTCGGTTCGGTTCGGCTTCTGCAATTGATACTGCAGAAGCCCGGAGCAAACTTTGCTAAATATTCCAAGTATTACATTGACTGATTGAGCTATGATTGAGCTAAGACCAGAAAACAGTAAGACTAATCAATCTGTCCATCGTTGTACTAATTAATTTTGGAGTGTAAACGTTAAGCAGACACTGGTGCAGAGCAGACAGTGGTGCAGAAAGTGATGCAGACAGTGGTGCAGACACCTGGTGCAGACAGTGGTGCACGCACTGGTGCAGAGTGCAGACATTGGTGCAGACAGTGGTGCAGACACTGGTGCAGACAGTGGTGCAGACACTGTTGCAGACAGTGGTGCAGACACTGTTGCAGACACTGGTGCAGACAGTGGTGCAGACAGTGGTGCAGACACGGTAAAGACAGTGCTGCAGACACTGGTGCAGACAGTGGTGCAGGTAGTGGTGCAGGCAGTGGTGCAGACACTCCAAGGTTGCAGAGTATGGCAGTTTTCGACCAGATCTGGTGCGTGCAGCAACGAATCACGCCGCGTGCAGGCGTTCATCAAGCGTGCAGGCGTGCCTGTTCAGCCTGTTATAAGTAAAAAATCACCCCACATGCAGGTGTGGCTGGAAAATTCATTAAAGTGATATCCTTATAAATATAATTGTGTAAAATTTTCTCGGCTCACTTCGCTCGCCAATTAATTATAACAACTGTCTCAAAGCTGCAAAAGCATGCAAAGTGATATATCAGGCTGTCAGGTGTATACAGGCAAAGCACAGAAGGGAGAACTCCAGGAAGCGAAGGACAGTTCGAGCCCAGGTTGGAATTTATGTAGAGTTTGCTCAACATGTGTGGCGCGCATTACGGATCCTGGCGCGGAGCAGGGTCGTGTGGCGGGTGGCGCGCATATGGCAGTATGGACAGATGTATGTCTGTCATGTAACAGTAGCAATGCACTGGCAACATATCCACTCTACTTGAAATTATATCAGTGTTTAAAAAGAGTTAAAAATATTTCGCTCGCTTCGCTCGCTTATGTAGTTATATATCCTACTGTCCTACTCATATCCATTATTTCGATTTCCCTATTCTGCTATTAGGCTACGGTACTGTATCTGTTTATATTAACCTACATGAGTTCGAGTTGTTTCAATTGTTCAAACCAATATAAAACCACATTCTCATGCTCGCTACGCTCTCAATTTAATCCATAATCATATTCTATATTTAAAAACAGTTGGTTGGCCTACCGTACTATAAAGGTTAAAATTTTCTTGCTTGCTATGCTCGCAATTTTATGACATCTGTATTTAAAAACAGTTGGTTGACTTAATAATACTGTATAATAATACTAATACCGGTACTGTATTAATCTTAATATTTCTGCAAAATTTCTTTGCTCGCTCTACGACGAATCCATCTGGCTAATGATTGTTGTTCACTAATGGTGAACCAATCACAGTGTCTCGCCCCACACACTGACACACCACAATACAATAGTAGCAAAATTGTCTGCTCAATGACTGGGAGTATATGGCTGTACAAGCCTGCACATTTAAGCTCATTGAAGGCAGCACATTTAATCGCTGTTTCTGTTTATGTACAAAATTTTCTTCTCGCTACGTTCGAGGTTTTTTTTTTACTAGAATTGATTTTTTTAAGGCCTAATCAATTTGTCAATCGCCATACTGGCTTAAATAAGAATAACTACAGGCAAAAATTATACAGTAATAATGACTGAATGAGCATACAATACAGGCAAAGGATGTGGAGTGCAACGGGCAAAGGCACCTTATAGTTATATTTGGCAGTCGGTCTCTACAGTCAGGCGAGACAGTAGATAGGCGTGCAGTTCAAAATTTTACGCGTGCATTTTTTGTTGGCCAATACATTTTTCAGGCGTGCACAACAAATTTTTAAGGCGTGTACTGGTCATTCAGGCGTACACACAAATTTTTGAGGCGTGCACTGGTGCGTGCACTTGCCATACTCTGCTACCTGGCAGACACTGGTGCAGACAGTGGTGCAGACAGTGGTGCAGACAGTGGCGCAGACAGTGGTGCAGACACTGGCTGGTGCTGACCTGACAGTGGTGCAGACACTGGTGCAGACAGTGGTACAGACACCTGGTGCAGACACTGGTGCAGACAGTGGTGCAGACACTGGTGCAGACAGTGGTGCAGACACTGGTGCAGCTGCAGACTGTGGTGCAGACAGTGGTACAGACACTGGTGCAGACAGTAAAGGGGCGGGCAGGTTAGTAAAGGAGCAGGTTTCAGAGGAGTATTGGGGGAACCAAAACAATAAACGTTATTGTTTTGCGGGCTAAGAAAACCCAAGGGCCAAGAATACTCGCAGGCTAAGAATACTCGTGGGCTAAGAATTCCTGAGACCTTACTGTAGTTAGTGAATGTATATCCCCAGCATGAGACAATAACTTAATGAGCTCGTTTTATTATACAGTAATAAGCAGTGGCTCCAGTAAAGGTAAACAAATTAAACATACTCTGTATAAAGTATTTCATGTATAAACAATCAAACACTTTCGCTTAAACCTCATTCCTTGGAGACATTGCTGCTTACAATAATTTATAGACATTATTGTTTATACAGTATGAAAACTGGAATACCGATTAATTACTTTCGTACACACCTCTTATAATTATTTGTAATCAGGGCACATTCACCAGCACGCACCCCGACTTGTACTACATACGTCCTCCCTACTTCATGTAGAACCTTTCAGTAGTTACTCGCATATTTGTAGATAATAAAGTCTATGATAAAATATAATATAATAGTGCCTGGTGGTAATGTGTTTGTGATTGTGTTGTGTACTCTAGTATTTCAGTATTTTCACCAGGTGTCTGCACCACTCTGCACCACTGTCTGCACCAGCACCAGCACCAGCACCACTGTCTGCTTAACGTTTACACCCTTAACCCCTTAGAGCCTAATGACGTCCACTGCACGTCACCATGGACAGCACGAAGACGTGCAGTGGACGTCATGCTGGAATACATGTTTTATTGGAAGGCTCTTGGAGTAGGTATACTGGTGGATAGTATTAATGACATTTATTGCTCTTCATGGCAAAAAATCCATTCTGTATTGTAGATAGGCTGTATTGTAGACTGTATTATTAGTGTTAGGTATATGGCGTAATGCCAACCACAGTACAGTAGTTCAGACTGACAGAGAGACCGACAGACAGACATACTAGATTTATGTAAACGTGTAAACTGACATCAGAAATGAAATCAGCAACCCTTAATTTTGGACTGAACTTCCATTTAAATGGCATTATTTTTTTAATTGTTTCCAGGTTACTTGGGTAGTTTCAAAATTAGCTTAATTATACAGTAGTTTAGGTTAGGCTAAATATTGCCATTTTACTTTGTAGTACCTATTTTTTAATTAATCATAACTTTGATACATAATACCAAATATACCTACTACTTCATATAAATAGTATTACAAAGACTATGCGTACTTTTAGTGAGGTTTTTTAAATTTGATATCACTACTGTACGGCTTACTACGGGCAGACGGGTGAAAATGTGGTGCATACAGTAAGTGCATGCATACAGTAAGTATACAGTAGTTTAGGTTAGTAATGTACAGTAATGTAAATATTGCCATTTTATTTTGTAGTATTTATTTTTTTAATTAATCATAGCTTTCTCGCTAAGTCCGCAGACCAAATAGGTACCAGTCTGCCACTACCAGTCAGCCAGTATAGTGACGTAAATACGAATTTATGACCATAACTTGCTAACTTTCTGAACTTCGGTTCGGATTCGGTTCGGTTCGGCCCGAAGTTGGCCCTGCTTCGGTTCGGTTCGGTTCGGCCCCATAAAGTGCCTTCTGTTGAACCCTAGTCATACAGACTATCTGATTATCAGTTTACCTACTAAAGTTATATGATTCGAATCATTATGAGTCACTCTAACCGGGAAAACTAAAATAACAGATAAACTAGTTGTCAGACTAATGTACTGAAGTCTCAAATGTGGACATTTTTCAAAAATTCGAATTTTTGAGGCAACTTTGAAATCGACTGACAACTTTCTGATTAATAGTTTATTCATTTAGTAATAAAAATATTGAAGTTCAGGCATCGTTTATTTAGAATCACATACAATTAACATTAAACAATCAATCGATTAAATAATCAGATCAACTGTAGACACCACTTCAAATAATGTACTTCACTGGTTTTTGGAATTTCGCCAAATTTAAAACTTCAATATTTCGAGAACGGCTAAACCAAATCGGCTGAAATTTTCACCACATCGTTTTTTCACTAGAATTGATAAGTGGTTAAAATTTCGTCAAAAATTTCCGACCCTCAGTCGGTGAGAAGTCAAAAATTGGACTTCAAGTCCAATTTTAGACTTCAAGTCCAATTTTGGACTCCAAAGTCCAATATTGGACTTTAGTACAACTCCAAGTGTACCCATGCTGCCATACTGTATATCTGTATTTAAATCAAAACTGCATCCCGTATCAGTACATATATATTACATAATTACAATGCAACATCATTTTAATGATCAAATTAATTATTATAAGTATTATAAGCAGGGATCGCACACGTACAGACGTACAGTCAGACATCAGTAGTTACTTTTTGCGGTAGTGGTATGGCTTTGCGGTAGCCTTACTGCCTTAGCGGTGTATACCGCAGTAGCGGTAGTTGAGTTATAGCTGTATAGTTCATTCATACCCATACCTGTCTGCCTGTGGTATTTTCGTATAGCAATAATAAGACTACTGAAAACTGTAACCTATTATGTAATTGAGTTAATGTATATTGACTAATTGTTTTGATTAGGTTCACTGTGTCAAGTACAATATACACAGCACATCTCTGCATCTCCAACCAGACACTATATAACATTGGGGTTGGAGGTGTCTCATTCAGTCATTGGTTCCCCCAAGCTTGACACTAGAACAAAGCCGCCTCCGCTTTGCAGGTCATCGCTTTTAAGCCGTGAGGACCAGCCAGTGCACCTCATGGAGTGAATAAGCATGGTGGACAGCCCATAACTTTCTTGAGACGCATCTTTCTTACTGTCTTAAAGGACACTGGCCTTGAAAATGCGGATGATCTAGCAAATGTCATGGGTGATAAGGCTGTAAGAGTGTAAGGGAGTTGTGGAGGTGCACTTTTGTCAACAAGCCGGCACAGCATTCTTAATACAGTAATAGGGTCTATATATATAATGCAGCTGTAATGCAGCATGCCGATTGTAGTAGTAGTATGTGGTGAGGTGATAAGGCTCCTTCAATTGGTAAAGTCAAAAGTGGCCGTTTATTGTTTTAGTTAGAAAAGCCTGCCTCTGTAACCTGTTCCTTTCCCTCAATTGGTTTATAATTATGACGTGTGTTACTTCTTACTCCTGTACTTATTATGTGGAGACCCCACCCCGCAACACGTTAATCAGTTACTAATCCCCTTTCATTATACAGCTGTTTTAAAACACCCTTCCTGTTGTATGGAAAAATTAGAAGAGATGGTGGTAGCATCAACTTGTAGTATTTCTTTCTGATAGGGCTCCCATAGGCTTAGACGAAATCGTAGCCTGTACTGTAGTTAGCCTTAGCAGCAGCTGCAGTTGGCAAACCTGGCATTGCTACCAGTTTCCACCAAATATAATTTGTAAATAAATATTTGTTGGAGCATAATCTAATCTAGTCCTAAAGACTCTACTGCTCTAAAATCCTGGCCCTGGGTACATAAGGCTGTAAGGTTAGACATAACATGAATGTAAACAATATGCTAAAAGTAAAGTACAAAGTACCTAGAATGCTAGAATGTACCATTTAGCCTATATTCTAAGTACAGTACACTACACTGAAGATACATACAGAGCTGCAAAGGTAACTTTCCATAACTTAATAGCTGTCTGGCTGTCTCTCATCTGTCATGCTTCATGTACCTTTAAGTTTGATTCTCAATGTCACGTCCAAAATTAGACTTAAAGTCCAATATTGGACTTTTGTAAAAATTCAAAGCCTTATAAAAAAAGTTCCCCCTGGTGAATTTCAGGTCCCCCTGTTCAAAACTCTTATTTTTGATATATTTTCGATTAATAAAAAAAAATCCCGCCCGATCCAATTACCCAAGGCCCTGGAACAATTGGCTGATTTGAAGTCCAATATTGGACTCACAGAAGTCCAATTTTGGACTTGAAATGGAGTCGAAGTCCAATTTTGGACTCAAGTCCAATTTTTGACTTCTCACCGACTGACCCTTGCCACACCGATTGGTCGAATTAGCATGGAATGACCCTTCTGTGTTTGCATCGGTGAAATATTTTATTGCATCGATAAAAGTTCTTATTTTACATTATATTTTAACATATTAAAAGTAGAAGTTGCTCCAACAGTTTCCCTAAGTCGCAGCGGGTGCTGGTCACCTCGCCGCACTGCCACTTCGCCGCAGGTCACCTCGCCGCAAGACACCTCGCCGCACATTATATGCGGCAAGGTGACCTGCGGCGAAGTGGCAGTGCGGCGAGGTGATCAGCACCCGTCGCAGCAACACTCTGACACTCGATATTATGAGCCTAAAAATACCTCAAATTTGAACAAAAAACCCAAATTTTCGACATTATATTACCAGAATTCGAAATTTGGGGGAACCCCAAAATTGATGATCTCCCTGACTGAACGGCGCGGTGAAAAAAATTTCCGCACGGTCAAAAGTCTCTAATTTAGGCCTACTTATAATTTCGATTTTTATATTTAAAAAACACGTCTGGAAATATTTGAACACGTCAGGCTGTCAGGTAAAAATATGTCAATATTGACATGTCCATGTCAATTTTGACATGCCCCATCCTGGAGAAACTAGCTCTACATGTCAACATTGACACGTGTCAATATTGACAAAGTGCCCGACTGTCTGACTGTTGTATGTAATGCTGAATACATTTTCTGATTTTGCACTGCCATTTTTAGGAATGCACTGCTAGTTCAAACAGTATGCTGCTATATTAAGCAGAACACTGCTATTTCAGTATTTTGGGCAGTGCATGCTTTTGTGACTAGCAATTTTCAAAGTCTGATGTCTCTAAAACCCAACTGTGAAAGTCTACCAAATTTTCTATTTACCTTGCAATACCGGTAGGCCCCCTACATATTATATTTTCAACCCATGAAATAAAAAAGGGGCCCATCGAGAAGGAAGTTAATAAAAATTGATATTTTATCAGAAATTTAGGCTAAAACTGCCTAATATGTAGGGCTCGATCGGAGTTGGGATTTGGCCGGAGCCGGAGCAGGAGCCGGAGTTGGACAATTTGGCCGGAGCCGGAGCAGGAGCCGGAGTTTTTCAAAAATTTTAAAAATTTAATTATTTATTTAAAAAAAATTAAAGTATGGTTATCGTTCGCCAATCGCTCATAATCAATCATACTGTAGGTCTAATTAATTTCATAATTTATAGATTTACGAATTTTCAATTTAAAATTAAAGTAATTAATTTATCACGGACAGACGGCCTGACGCTGACGGCGACGGCCTGACGCTGGCGGCTAAAAATTACCACAGTACCTAACTCACGAACTGTCTAACTGTGGTAGAGGTGTGTACTGTAGGTAGCCTACCGTCAGACCGTAGGTGTACCAGTACTGCAGTACAGTATGCTGGCATGACAGCAGTAATTGGCTGCAGTGGTACAGTCTGACAGTGTACAATCCATCATCCATAGCATTTACAATTTTTTAAAGTAGGGCCTATCTGTAACAGTCTGCTAGTCAGCCAACTGCTGAACTGGCCAGTACCAGTACTGCAGTACAGTCAGTCAGTCATTGACTTTAAGTAAATACTGCAGTATTATCAGATTATACTTGATATTGAATCTGTACTACAGTACTTATAGTGTTAAATAATAGTTCAAATTAGAATATGAACGAAATATAATACTTTATTAAAAAATTAACTCCGGCAATATTTTTACCGGAGCCGGAGCAGGAGCCGGAGGTGCCAAAATGGCCGGAGCCGGAGCCGGAGGCCGGAGCTCCGATCGAGCCCTACTAATATGGCAGTGCATTTTGCAAAGTCTGCACTGCCTGTTTGGACACGTGTTCCTTACTGGCTGTACGCGCACTTTATCAGTTTATGACTTTTTATCTTTTGCAAAGATTACTGCGCACAACGCGCACTTTTGTTGTCTTTCACATAATTTCGCGCACTTTTATTTCAATTTCGCGCGATTTTACCGCGCACTATTTCAAATACGCGCACAACGCGTTGCGATTTTTGCACTTCATTTGCAGCCTGGTATACCTGTATACAGATATACAGTAGGTATATAGCCTACCAGTCAGTATACAGACAGATATCTGGATATAGACAGACAGACAGATAGGCTGCACTGGATGTGGATAGGCTTAGAATCTGCAATCACAGTTGTTTGTAGACGTGCGTATCGTTTATAGCTAATTTCAGAATTTTGTTGATTAATTTTGTTGTTTTGCGCTGCGGTCTGCTCGTCTCGTCATGGAAAACGATAACTATGACTATAATATGTTGGAACCTCCTCTTCGATTCACTTGCGACATTTGCGATAAAGTTTTCAGAAAAGTAAAAACCCTGAAGAACCACAAGAGTGTTTCTCATGAAGGCTTGGGAGTGATTTCCTGCGAACCTTGTAATAAATTCTTTACGAACCCGCTGAGTTTAAAATACCATTTGGAGAGTTCCATTCACACGGGGTTCCGATACGAATGTAAGAAATGCGACAAAGATTTCAGTCGACCTCATCAGCTAACTCGTCATGTCCAATACAAACACGGCAAACGCGGACTCGACAAATGGCAGTGCCAAGTTTGCCATCAATCCTTCATGTCTCTGAGGGGTCTACGAATCCACGTCGATGTCCACGGGGGTTTGGGTGTGCGTCCCGAGGACGACATCCACATTCCGTGCACCCGGAAGGTGGTGAAACAACGCGCCCGGAAGGTTCGTCCGGAGGGCTTCCGGCCCGTCGCAACAACGAGCACGGCGAGCGACAACCAATCGCCGAGTCGCCAAGCGACGCGGAATAAACGCGTTAAAGTCAAGTGGAGCGACGGCGAAGACGCTATAAATATACTCAATCAGTGTTTCGATGCTCCTAAATCTTCGGCCACCGGCAAGGCGAAGCCAATAACTGTCGTAGAAACCCAAGCCGCGGCTTCATCAAGTAAACGAAAATTCATTGGATTCACTGATGCGGAAATTAGCGGAAGTATTAAACGAATGGGGAGATTAAGTAAAGGATTAAAGCCAAGTTTACAAGGACGGAAAAGCAATTTACGAAAGCAGCGGAACCAATTACCTACCCCTGGTGATTCCGGTACACCCGGGACCAAGGTGATTAATAATAAGAAAAGGGGAAATAATGTGAATTGTCCTCTTACCTCTTACTTTATAAATAAATTGGATAAAAGCACAAAACGGGGAAGGGGGCGTCCCAGGAAGTCCCCCGAAGATGATGTTTGTGCGGACGTCAACGTAGGGAAGTGCCCCTCGAAGAGAATAGAAGAAGCTGGCGGAACGGAACTGTTGTCAACTGAAGAAACACACGAGACGAAAACCCGTCGGTTGAATGATTCCCCGATAGAGGACTCCCCTCATCATCGCGATATGAGTCCCGTTCCCTCTTCCGAGTTGGTCTCCAGTTCCGAGGTCAACAACCTCATCTACATGGCGGACGCGGATGTCGGCGGCATCCAGTACGAGGATGACCCGGTGGTCAGCGCGGCTTCCAAGTGGGACTTCGAGGTGAACAACTTCGGTTCCCAGGGGGACAACAGTTCGGACGAGGAGCCGGCGGGACAGCTGGTCGGGGAGAACATCCTGGACGATGTCCCGATGCGGGACTACATCTCGGAGTCGGACGAGCCGCTCGCTGTAGACGACACCTCCGGTGGTACCCGTGTCGCTGCGGAATCCGATAAAGTCGCACCGAAACCCGGTCCCAAGAAGGTGAAGGAGATCGATATGTTCAAATCGATTCGCGACGAGGAGAAACTGGCGGAGTTGAAGAGGGAAAAGGTGGTCAAGTCAACGAAGGACGTCGTTAGCGATAAATCGAAGTTGATAAAGAAAGTTAATAGCCTCGTTCCGATACCGGCCAAGGAAATCCTGATTGCTGAACCGAAACCGGTAAAGGATGCCGAAACGTTGAGTTCATCGCTGCCTGTCATTGTTAAACCAACCGATATTGAAGATATTGCTGGTAATAAAGCTGTAGAAGTTGAAGGGATGCCCAATGATAAACCTAATATAGATATGGATGGTGGTGAAGACGTAAATAACACGAAGCACGTTAATAAAATGGGTAATGATAAAATTATGGACAATAAAGATGTAGCTGGTACCGGTTATAAACAAATGGAAGGTACCAAGAAAGTGAAAAAAGAGATGAGATGTAAATCTTTTGACAATAAGAAGAAGAGCCCTGATAGCAAACCAATTAATATTAAGAAGACTAGCGATAAACCAATGCCGGTTGATAAAAAGAAGAAAGAGTCAACGGAATTTTCGAAAAAAACTGTTGATAAACCAAAAAAAGTCAAGAAGACAAATAATAATAAACCACAAAACGCTAAGAAGATAAAAGATAATAAGAAAATCGATGTTAAGGATTCCGATCACCGAATTGCCACTGGCGGTGCCGTTAATACCGACATTAAAACGAAACCGTCAAACGCGGATCACGTCGCGAGGCAGAACAGAATAACCGACACTCTCAAGCGACGGTTGAGTGCGGTTATCGACGATGCGGGACCCAAGCGTAAGAAACCTGAGGTTAAGAGCGCGCCGTCCCGGAAAGCCGAGGATAGACTCGGGGTTATTGACAGCGAGGAAGAGTCCTCGACAGACCCCGAGGATGAGGACGCGGAGTCGACGACCCACAAGAAGACTCTCTCGTGCGAGTCCTGCGCGGTCTCGTTCTCCGGACAGGCGAGTCTCAACCGGCACATGGAGAGCGTCCATCAGGGGATACGGTACCGCTGCAGTAAATGCGGGAAATCTTACGCGCGTCGGATAAACGCTATGGAACACATGAAGATGGCGCATCCCGCGCCCGGTCACCAGCACATGTGCGAGTTCTGCGGCAACGTGTTCCTAAACGACGCATTCCTCGCGCGCCACATGCAACTCAGCCACATCTGCGCCACGTGCGGTAAGTGTCTAAAGAGCGATATCACACTCCGACGTCACATTGCGAGCGCCCATCAGGACAATAAGTTCCCGTGTCAACATTGCAATAAGGTGTTTACAAAAAGCCGCAATCGGATAAAACACGTACGAGAATCCCATCCGACAACGTTGAAAAAGCTCCGATCTTAGTTACATTTCATCGCTATTTACTTTGATGTTTTCTATTTACACCCAGGAAATCCTCCCAACTTATATAACAATCTTAAGGAATACATGTTATAACATTTTTTTTTAAAAAGATAATGCAATACGTTTTTAATCGTTATAGACAGTGCGCACTGTATGCTCTTAGCATATTAACATACGGTATATTTTGTTGACAATTGATTAAGTTTCTGGGATATATACCCGAATCCAATATTATCTATACTATACTATTCTATGCTACGGTAACAGTTTTTTTTTAGAAATATTTCACTATCTCAATAACACGGACTGATTCAATTATAGTATTTTTCGCCACATTTGCTGGTATTTGTCTACCAGTCTTGTATAATAATGTTGTTATAAAAAATACGGATCCATGGTGTTCATTATCACAGTTCACGTTATTAATATTTATTTTGCTTTCGTTCTCTGCCTTTGCGTACCGGTACACATATTGTTCAATTTTGTATTTCCCTCTTGTTATCAGTTTGAAATCAGTTTTTGGTTTAAACTCTAATAAGTTTAAGAAAGTAAGTTGAGACAATATTCTAGTTCTAGAATGTTATTTATTTAAAATATTAAAATATTATTTCTTACTGTCAAAGTTATGGATCATTTTGTTTAACCTTCAACAAATGTAATTTCGTACCTGGTGGAAAAAGTTGTGTTTAAATTTATAAAGATAGGACTTTTTTTTACGGTACTACTTTAATTTACCCGAAATGTAATGCGAGTGTTGGACTTTTCACGATTTAGAGGTTTTAACATGCCATTGAGTGCTTAACTTTTACTGTGGGGAGATTATCTGGAACTAGTCAGTTATCGAATAGAATACACTGAAAAGAAGTATGAGTTTATGTATTAACCTTTGAATACTTTGAACTTATCGCGTTAATAACTGGTAATTATTTTTTAGTTTTTTTTGTTGAAAAATGGTAAAATAATATATATGATATGCGAGATTATTGCGAGAAATAAACGCATTTAGTAGCGACTGTAATATTTCTGCTGACCTGAAAATTTGAACTCAAAAAATATAATTATTCATCCCGCAAAACATATGTTTTTTGGCGGGTTCATTGAGTTTCGAAAATATTTCTATCCCCGAAACTAGTGAAAATAGGCCAACTCTATTTCATGGTTTTCTATGTATTAATTTTAATTTAAGTGAAAGGAACATGATTTTCGCCACTATTTAACAGTTATCATTTGCAAATTGATGTGTAACACCTTTGCGAGCACATGTAAATGCTTGTGAATTAGCCGCGCTTTAAAGCATTAGTAAGTTCGTGGGGTTCTATTTCAACCAACATCGGTTCGGTATCCACCAGCTTTTATTAATTTGCAGTTGTTGACATGCCACCAATGCGATCCGGAACTACAGTAGTTCTATATAACTTATACTAGAACTGCAGTAGTTCTAGTTCACTGTGCAGGGCACAATAAAAGGTGTCATTGTCTCCTTAGTTTGTGAAAACATTTAACTTTGTTTTTTGGTTTCATTTAGTTTGAAATGTAGACTTACAAATGGAAAGCCAAATAATAGTCAATATTTTTGATATTAATTTCATTGTTCATTTTAAGATAATAAAGCATTATTTAATTTAGAAAATACATAGTCTTTACGATCGTTCGTGATATTAGATCGATGTAGATCGATATTTCTGTATAATATATGTTAATTACGTTGATTTATTTAGAGTTTGTTTGTATGAGTTATGTATAGGATTAATAAATTATCACTAGCTTAATATCCCCTTTTTTATCATTGATATAGTGTCTCCTAATTAATTATTACAATGTCCTTGATACAACAATACCAACGGAATACAAGCGATACTAAAGCTATAATGTCAACATTCTAGAACATGTTGTTTATTCGATAAGTAGCTGGGCAACAATACAATCCCCCCTTAATCCCTACTCTTATGTAGCTATTCATTCATGAACCAAATGTTCTAGATGGTATATTTATTGTATACATGGCCTGCAGTGGAACCAAAGACTTGCAATTTACGAACGCTCACATCTGAGTTATTTAGCCACAATCATACGTTTTTACATTATTTGGTTGCAATCCTTGCATGTCCATCTTTCCATCAGGCCCAACCATTTAGTATTATGAGATTGAATAATAATTTCGTTGTAAGCGCTGTAATTTCGAAAGAAACACTTTTTAAAAAAGCATCAAGCTAAAGATTGAAAGTGAAAATAAAAATCATCCAGCAAATCACCCAGAAAGAATTTGGGATGTAAATCTACATCTGTTTCCAATTTCATGTGATCTCATTAAGATATGTACTTGTACTAGAAAGCCAGTAAGCTGGCTTTAAACCAAGGTGCACTAAATAACAATCCAAAGGCGGGGTAGCTCAGTTGGTTGAGCGCCGGGCCTGCAATCTATTGGTTGTAGGTTCAGCCCCGCCAGGGTCCACTCATCCTTTCATCCACTGGGGTCGATAAAATGAGTACCAGTTAAATAACTGGTAGCAAATCATGGAATAGGAGTAACGCCCACCCCTACCCTCGGGTAGCAGCTATCGAAAGATGAGCCTTCGGGTCGCCTCCGGCTTCGGCCGACTGTTTGCTTGCACTAAATAACAATTATTTAGTACACCTTGCTTTAAACGAACCAACCCCTCAAACCAGTACCCTGAGTGAGTGAAAATTAAAACACGAAAATTGCCATAGATTCAATGATAAAAACACCAGCTGCTAGTGCTCATGAGGGCCTAGTAAGCTACTATTATGGATTTAATGGATAGGCCCAAATTGCAGAGAAGTATATTACTTGAGTTTCTAATGTAAATGTATTACGCCGTCTGCTGAATAGCCCTTCCCAGTGAATCCTATGTATGTATAAGGTTACTACTACTCACTGCTCAGGTCAGCTGATTGAATCCTGAGTACTGGGTCGTTCAAATGTTTTATAGGTTAATAATAATGAATGGAGATAGACCCAACTACTGTACACTACGTTTGTCTATATGAGCGGTCTTCTTAATAGGCAGCTTTGCTTTTCTAGTTAAATCATTTTATTCTGCAACCAATAATTTACTCTTAGACAAATTTGTGCGTTCTTTTAGCCGGACTAACAAATTTTGGCGACGTTATGAAATTGGCGATG
>JAUCBJ010008780.1:0-83269 GCA_032718475.1 Nemertoderma westbladi
CGTACTATACTTAAGCCGGGTCAATGGGACCAATAGTAGTACTTAATATGTATCACATTTAGGATTAGATTATTTAGGATTAGAAGGATACATAATACCACATTTAGGATTAGATGTGTACACCATTACGTACGTCTGATGAGCACTATGTGCAAATGTACTTAATAAGTACTAATGCTGGGTCAATGGGACCATATATAGCCTAGAGTCATGAGTAAAGGGTAACTGAGAAGACATATGGGTTAGAGAGAATATCAACACATAGGGAGAAAGAGGAGAAAGGGGTAGGCCATCCCGAATTTTAACACTGAATCAGGTAGAATTGGTCGTCTCTTGTCATACTGAACCTTACCAAGGCACCATCAGTTTGGTGAGAGATTGGGATGGTGGAGAAACAGTGAAAAAGATAACGGCTAGTGGGGATCCATGGGACACTGAATAAAGGTGGATAAAACGATTGGCAGGCTCCTCCACTGCGTCGTAGAGGGGTGGAATGTTCCATGTAAAGGAAAACCTCGGACAACCGGGAATAAATTGCCATTTGCCCACCAGGCTGCCGGGAGGTAGCACACGGAGGGGTCACCAATATCCAGCGACACCTGGATGTGTGGTCATTAAACAACAGGGCGGAGTTTAGGATTTATTATGAGGGCTCATATCCTGCGAGATAAGAAATGTCCCAAGGGGCGCAACCGGGGGTATGGGTAGGAGGGACACTTGATGGGACCACCAGCGAAACGTTATCAAGAGATGTTAACAACGAAGCCCAGGGAACTGACAACAGGGATTAGTAAAGCCATGGCGGCAAATACATCCATGACTAAGAACAAACAGGATGGCAGGGAGCGTCCAAGCCAGGATGGGAATAAAAGAGAAGAACTACAATGAACTGGAAGGATGGGATAGAATTCTAGACCGACGCTCCAGATGTTGTCCACTGATGTCATTTAATGACGAGAAAGCATCAGGATGCCTGGAAGGCAGCGCCGGAATTGTAGACTAAAGTAAAATATTCTCACCCTAGATATAAACAATATAAATAAGATTTATAAAAGAACCAATCGTAGTGTGATCATATATAACCATCAGACAATGTACTATAGTCACATGTAACCTTTTCCAATTAGCTACTGGGACTGGGGACTAATTGACTGAAACACGAGGACGAGACAGAGGGCTCACTTACCATACATACAGCGTGCGTATGCAGGGTTATGTGAAACCCAACTGGAGTATAGAGAGTGAGAGTAAAACGGGATTGGGTACGAGAGGAATATGGCGAGGAGGTGCGATAGTTTGGGGAAAGATGAAGGGCTCGAAAATTCATATGTGTGGAGCAAGCGGAGTGGAGGATGAGTCCTATGGGTCTAATGAGGTGAGGAGGAGGTGAGGAGATTAGACGATGGTGTCCGGGAAAGAAAATTTGGTGAAGAAGAAGGGCGATCGTCTAAACAGAGACACCAAACACCTTGGTACAACTTAGCTCGCAGATGTACCAAGGGTGGGTGGGTAGTGAGAACAGACCCAGAGGGACCAGTCTGTAAAACTGGCCCCAAGAAAAAACTCCACCCCACATCCAGTATAGTATCATCCAGTACATCCAGTACATTATGATGACTTTTCAATATTCTCCCGTGCTTCGAACAGTTATGACATCTTAATTAAGGAAAGCATACTAATTCGAAAATACAGACCTTCTCTCAACATCCAAGAATCATCTTTTCCCTTATTTTTGTTTTGAGCTTACAGTACTTCTTGTTAGGAATTGGCGGGTAATTCGAACTTTTGTTGTAGTCCTACACTAGGTTTAATTGTATAACTGTTTTATTGTCCGTTTGTGCCGCTTATTTACGCTGATGATGTTATTAGTAAATAACGAAACGTCCGTACTTGCACTGTAAACTCATTTTATTATGGTTTCAACATTCTACCAACTCGTCTTAGTAATTTTAACTCTATTGCGACTTAGATTCCCTCCTGGGACCTCATTAACATCCAGTATTCGATTGAATTCCAGCGGAATTGCAGCGCACTTTAAGTTGATGCTATCTTCTCACTGGGAAGATAGCATGCGAGGGAGTGTTAGCGGATCCAATTTGCTGCACCACCCAGCGGAAAATGGGGAAAGGTATGATTTACATAATTGGATATGCAATATTACCAATATAATATCACTACCGAAGACACCAGGGAAATATGCATTGCCAGCTAGAGAGAGAGATGCCGGCACATTAGCCCATCTCAGGAGGAAGCTAGCATTGGACCAGGGAAAATGGGTTTGGCCAGACAATAGATCAACCAATGATGGGGCGGTTTACCATTAATTATCGCGCATTCATTGGTAGGCCAATCCTAGGTAGGAATGTGTATCCCATGTAATATATAACCGTTACTCTGTTAATTGTGCTTCAGATGGCTATGTAGAGTGTAGAAGTCAAATAAGTAGTTAAATAAGAAGTTAAATATAACTAATATAAAATATAAAACTTTATATTCATTACATAATACAAATAAGTAAGACATATTCTTAGAACGTGCATAATAATCATTTAATTACGTAATACATCACCAAATTAAATCGCTCCAAATAAAACTAAATAGAATTTATCACTATAATATAATATAGTGTCCTCCTGACGACTATAGAGTTCGTCCTACTGGTCTAGTCCTTTATCTGGGCGCATAACGCTTTGGTAGGCTCGCGAGCCTTCCGTCTCCTTGTATTCACTCGTTACCGCTTCCTCGCCCCCCTGAAATGACTCATTGGTGATTTGATTCCACGTGGGCTAGGACTCCTGCGACGGATCGCCTGTGGGTCTGGAACGCTAGGAAAGGGTATGACCGGTGTTTCACAAAGTCGCCTTGTGCTCCTCATCCAAGTAATCCTTATCCAATTCCAGGTATTTGTCTAATCGGATCGGATTTGGATGAAATATCGGAATATACGTAACAAACGGTATGCCAATATATAATATTCAGCCTATATAAAAAACTGTTGAAGAACAAAAAAGGTCAAGTATTTCGGTTACCACGTGCGGATTCCACAATAGTCATAAAATATATATACAACATCTAAGTATCCTGGAATGTGTGAGTTCCAAATGTGACAGATACAGACAGGGTTCCGGCGGTAGATATTGTAATTCGCGATATCCGCTCGAATATTGTCGA
Source organism: Nemertoderma westbladi (assembly GCA_032718475.1). NCBI lineage: Eukaryota > Metazoa > Xenacoelomorpha > Nemertodermatida > Nemertodermatidae > Nemertoderma > Nemertoderma westbladi. The sequence goes on from JAUCBJ010008780.1 coordinate 3,172, forward strand.
TAAATCTCCCGGTAAGATTAAGAGGGAACCTTGTTCAATACCGAGGATCTGGATAATTTGTGTAGAAAGTGTGGCATCGACACGACGGGGTTGCATGATACGCTTGATGCCCAATCAGTGCACTTTCAGATTCAGCAACTGCAAACGGATGAACACTACAATCACATTTTATTATATTAACCTCAAGGTGAAGTCACAGCAATTAATAATAAATACTCGGCCCTAACGGACAATGATTTTATTTTTATTATCCAAGTATCTGAGTACCAACTTCAATGCCTGGTGGACTTTTCCAAAATCTTTGTAGCAATAGACTCGACACTAATACATCAGGGTACATGTCCCATTGTCTGAGTGGATGTAGTGCCTGAACTGCTTTCATAATAGTGTTTGCAGCGCGTACGTTCGAATCCGTCTAAAGGCTGTATAAATTTCTCACTATTGTGTCCCTGGGCAAGGAAAACTTTAGACTACATCGGAGCAACACGTATGCGCCCTTTGCCCCAGTTCCCAAGGAGGGCAACCTAACGCTAACCCTCGGAATATTTTTGCAGAATCTCGTTGATTGATCTCGATTGCTGCAAAGCTATACAATACTATAGAATTCTATATCTGTCATAGCAAAGGAGACCACCATTTTAGCATAAAAAAAAACCAAACAGTTGGCCGAATCCAGAGGCACCTCTTTTGATAGCTGCTAACCGAAGGTAGGGGTGGGCGCTACTCCAATAGATTGTTCAGCTACCAGTAATTCAACTTGTCCCAATTTTATCGACCCCATGGGAATTGCAGACGCAGCCCTCGACCAACTGACTTCCACAGACCTTTCTTTGCCTTCCTTTTTTGGCATTAGAGTTCCGCAAGATATCTATTTTCCGATTTTGTATCTGAGTTCCTGGCACTTTATCTACTTGTCTACATGCCTACAATTTCACTACATGAGCAGTGACATTATGATGTTGACAGATAAACTTAAAACTAATTACATACCCTTTCTTTGGTTTGCTACTACTATCTATATCCTGTCTCGCCCTAAAGTAAACAAACTAACTAATATTTTATATATATTATGGAGATTAAATTACGAAAGATTTCCTGAACTGTTTACTAAACATATTTATTTAGTTATACAGCTATTAAATTCACAATGTAACGGAATTATGCTAAAGACCCCACCTTATATGGTGTTGCATATTATTCATATCTTATGTACAACTTTCCTACTTATATGCGGCGACACATTTAATAGATGAATGTTATCATATATAACGGATCAACACAACCTTATATAAAAATGAGACGGGGTTTGGGCATATTATTTTTGCTCTATTCAATATCACACTTATTTATCAAAAAATTTCTCGTTAAGTTTTCTTGAACCGGATTCAATTTAGTAAAATTACAATTATGGAATAAAATGACAAATTCCAACGGCAAATCAAAATTAACTAATGTCGAGGACAGTTCGCGTCGGGTTTTCAGGGGCATTGATCCAGAAAACCTGTTACATCAATGCAGAAGAACAGGTGGCAGTTGTGGCTGCATAGTTATTCTTACTAAGGGTATAATCTGGTCTTGTAATTAGGGCCACCTTGGTTTCTGGGATAAGGACATAAAGTCATCTTTTGTCTTGGGTCAATAACGACACATGTACTCGTCCACAACAGGTGTATAACCTGACCAGGTAGTTTGTAATCAACTGAGAAATCTATTTTATCGAGGAATATCTGTCTGCCAATCTCTCTGTCAAAATGTAAGACAGACAACAGACAGACGGACTAGATTCCATAAAATATTGAAACTAAGGTTTGAGATGAAATCACGATCCAGAAAACCCCCGTAAATACAATGTTGCTCGGGGGTGTGCTTCCTTGCTCGGAGGTGTGCTTCCTTGCTCGGGGGTGTGCTTCCTTGCTCGGGGGTGTGCTTCCTTGCTCGGGGGTGTGCTTCCTTGTTCGGGGGGGTGCTTCCTTGCTCGGGGGTGTGCTTCCTTGCTCGGGGGTGTGCTTCCTTGCTCGGGGGTGTGATTCCTTGCTCGGGGGTGTGCTTCCTTGCTCGGTGGTGTGCTTCCTTGCTCGGGGGTGTGCTTCCTTGCTCGGGGGTGTGCTTCCTTGCTCGGGGGTGTGCTTCCTTGCTCGGGGGTGTGCTTACGTGCTCGGGGGTGTGCTTCCTTGCTCGGGGGTGTGCTTCCTTGCTCGGGGGTGTGCTTCCTTGCTCGGGGGTGTGCTTCCTTGCTGCTCGGGGGTGTGCTTCCTTGCTCGGGGGTGTGCTTCCTTGCTCGGGGGTGTGCTTCCTTGCTCGGGGGTGTGCTTCCTTGCTCGGGTGTGTGCTTCCTTGCTCGGGGGTGTGCTTCCTTACTCGGGGGTGTGCTTCCTTGCTCGGGGGTGTGCTTCCTTGCTCGGGGGTGTGCTTCCTTGCTTGGGGGTGTGCTTCCTTACTCTCAGACACTAGCCAACAAAGTTGTAACAAATTATGTAAAGTCCTACGAAATATATGCAAAAAATAATTAAAAAATATTAGTAATGGATTATTTTAAAAACATTAGTCACCGTAAAGTTCTATCTACCTTTAAAACAACACAGGGTATAACAAATTTGAAGACCAACAAGTCATATCCAAAAATATTTGAAAAGAGGCTTTATTAAAGAAATTATTATTAAATTTTATAAAAATTAAACATTATATTATTCACTATTTTGTTAACTAATATAAACTGAATTGACTTGTTATTTGACACTATCAATTCAGGACATTTTGCATAACATAAACTACTATAATTGTTAGAAATAAGAATTCCAACTCCAGTGAAAGTTCAGTCACCGTAAATGTAACATTCGCGAAAATTTATTACAAAACAAAGCACATTGACTATGAACTCAAGCATACTACTGGCGTTGTTAGCGTTAGCCACAGCTACTATTAGTGATACTGTTACTGCGGATGGATCTAAAAGATATTGTTACTGTGAACCAGCAAATTGTACTTATAAAGAAAATGATTTGGGTAAAATTGGATGTACGAATAGAGATCTTATACCTTTTGAAGTTAATATACCCGAGGAAGACCATACATGGAGTTGGGTATTTAACGACCCACCAGTCGTACAATTAATAAAAAATGTAACACGTTATGATGATAACAAGGAATTTCATTGTATAGCGACGGGCATTGCCATAGAAGTTGAAACATGTAAAATTACTGTTGAATATCCTTCTGGGGAGATTGAAAAAGGTGAAACTGGGAGTATTCAAATAAACTGTAGCCATGATGGTGATACGAATTTGAATACATTTGATTGGGTTTTGAAGATTGATGAAATAGAGCAAATTAACGACAAAAGCGAGTCAAATGCCATCGGTTCTTTGAAAGCAACACATAATGGTAACTACACATGTGGGGCGAGTAAGCTTATCGGTTACTATGATGATGGAAAGAAGTAGACAAAGAATACCAAATCTCTAAAAGTTGAATCAAGTACAGAATTGATGTAGGGGTAAAACGAAGAGTTAATCTATAAAATTCTGAATCAAAGTGCATTTTATGTGCTATTTATATATTGATACTGTTTTACTTATGCAATGTTATAAATGAATCAATACCTGAAGGAATTATGCAATGTTATAATGGATCAATACCTGAATTAATTTTTCAATGTTATAATGAAAAAATACTTGAATTAATTGTGCAATGTTATAATGAATAAATACCTGAATTAATTTTTCAATGTTGCAATGAATCAATAACTGGATTAATTATTATTCAATGGTATTACGAATTTATTCCTGACATAATCATGACTTCCTTTGTTCTGGAAGGCCACTTGTGTCAACCTCCAGTAAAGAAGGTTGAAAATTTCTACCACAATCTACAAGCAGCTACTGATGAAGTGGATCAGCATGCATTCTTAACTTTCCTGGGTGCCTTTGATGCCAGCCATCATTCCTCAACATCGCCAGCCATGCGTCTATGTATGTATGGATGGATGTGTAATATCGACTATTGAGTTCATAAGCACTGAATTAGAGCACAAAATTGGAATAATTAAACGAATACACAGAAATCTAAATGATATACCAATAAATAGTCCTATGAATGAATATCAATATAATGATGATATAGAATAAATTAATTGTCGTTGTGTATGTCAAAATTGAAATTGTAATACAAAAACCATTTTTAGGGGGTCGGAGCCACCCACCCCCCCTAATTTTTTTCAAATTTCAATAAAATGCTACAAAATTGATGATGATGATGATAGATCGACACCTTTTCTTACTGTTGGCCTGGCCAGATTTTTCAATTTCTCAATTTCTCAAGTTGTATTATTATCATTTCACCGCGTTATCGCTCATTGTCTGTCATCACATATCATTCCGTCGGGTGGCGTTAAAAAGGTGCTAAGTACCAGTTCTATCAAACTGAGGAAATTTCATTAATTCAAACTGAGTTATCACATGAAGTTAGGTCATTTTAAACGGCACCGTTTAAAATGGCCTAACTATGAATCGACAAAATCATGTAGAGTTAGGCAATTTAAACGGCACCATTTAAAATGGCCTAACTCTGAACCCATAATACCATGTAGAGTTAGGCCATTTTAAAAGGTGCCGTTTAAAATGACCTAACTATGAATTCACAAAAACATGTAGAGTTAGGCCATATTAAATGGCGCCGTTTAAAATGGCCAAACTCTGAATCGAAAAAACCATGTAGAAAACCATCGTTTATACCCACCCTATTCGCACGTTTAAATTATATTTTTTGTTACAGGCTGTTGTTACAGCCTCTTAGGTTGTTAGAAATAAATAGACAAAAAATAAATATGAAGATTGAAGACTTTAATTATATCCAATGGATAAGCATAATTGTTTAAAAATATTGTTACGAACTGTATAAAAAATAAATTAAAACTAAAAGATCCAATAAATAAATAATTAAAAAGATGACATGAGAGAGCTTAATCAAGCGCCTGTAATAAATATAGCATTTTTATTATAGAAACAATTCTGGGGACATTTCTTCCGGGGACATTTATTCCAGGGGACATTTCTTCTAGGGACATAATTGGAGGGACATTTCTTCAAGATACATTTTTTTCTGGGCACATTTTTTCATGAACCGCACTGGCTGACAGCCACAGTGCAGATTTTTTGCAGATTTTATGGGGTAGGGAAAAACCGTGGACGCGGACAAGGATGCTGACACTTACACGGATGAATATAATTATAATGCTGTACAAGTGTACAGTGTAAAAGTGTACCTCTAAACAACGCTACAGTATACTGAGGACTATAATAATAAAACTTTATCTCATCCATGAAGGACATCAAAATTAATTCAGAAATTAATTCAGTTTTCTTAATATTAAAGAACAAATAAATAAATAGATGCCACATGCCAATTTAAGGCCAATGTAGCACATATAATATATAGACTACCAGTCTCATTTAAATAAAGACAGCGACAAGGATTGTAACGGGTTTCCCCCAAACTGAAATTATCCAAAAGAAATATTGCCCCCATAGTAAAGATTGCCCACTGGTAAGATTGCCCCAATAAACACTGCCTACAGGTAGCAAAGAACTTATTATGGCCCCCCATCCAGCCATCGAGGTTTATTGAATGACAATGATGTTCACTCTGTCCCGCCGCCTCCATCAACCTTCACATCATTACAACATGCTACCAGCAATGACCCTCTTTCTCTTTTGTTCTATGAGTTACCGGGAGAGGAGGTCCCATTAAATCCCGCTTGTACCGGTATGCCTACCAATAACGAAATCACTGGCGACTCCAACGAGGAGATAAATCACATGATGGTGGACCAGGATAAAGGAAGTGTCTTCTAGTCCTTTGGATTGCTCAGGTGATTCTGCCAGTAAGACTGGTAGGAAGCGCTCCCGAATTGTCAGCAACTGGAAAGTGACTAAAAACAAAGCAGCATATAATGGTGGGAAGTCATACGTAAACAATAGTGGAGTGACTATACCAGAGAAAAATGTAGGCATACCAGCTGCATTTAACAATTGTAATGTAAAGTGTAGGTTCCAATGTGCTGAATCTTGCTCAATTCAAGACTGAAAGCGGTTCCTAAAACGAATACTATACATTGCCTGATCTTCGAGAGAAAAGGTTCTGGTTATTGGCTCATACAGAACGGGTATCCATTAAATCCAGGAAGTCTAAAGGCGTAAAGTCATATAATTATGTGTGTTTCCTTCAAACCCACGAAGGGAAGCGTTTGAGAGTTTGCCAGGATTTCTTTGTAAAAACTCTGAAAATCAGCAAAAAGAAAATATATGCAGCCTATTCGCGTAACTCTACAGGAATTCATTCCGTATGCTGATTAGCGAAAAGGGGGTAACAACACTCATTTGTTTGCTGATCGGGTCCGTAAACATATAAGATCTTTAAAACTGTGGAAAGCCATTATTGCTGTAAAAAAAACGAATCGCCGTTATTTGGATTGTAGGATGAAATCTGTGCAGAATTAGTACAGACTATATGTTGTAGGATAGAAGGAAGCTGGCTTTACGGATATTGCAAGTCTTACATTATTGCATATTACATATTGCAAGTCAATATATATTTAACCGCGAATTTAACTTAAGTTTCCATTCACCTAGAATGGATCAATGTGAAACATGTATTCAATTCAAGGAAGGAATTATTCCTGCAGATAAAGAGGTTTGTATTTAATTGATAGGCCTATATATTATATATATATATACCAGACCGGAGCAGGCAAAATTCCATATTCTTCTATCGTTTCCTAGCTAGTGTGTCGAAATATTTTCACAGACTGACATTTGGCAACCCTTAGCTCATTGGAAATGCCATTTATCAAAGTATTTTGCAACCAAAAATTGTTATATTATATATCCTATATATATTATATATAGTCAGGGTAAGAAACAGCTGTGAATAAGGGGTAAAAAAACACAACATTTTTCTACATTCACATTGTTTTTATCCAGTAATACTCATTTTCTTAGTCACTAACATTCGTTGTCAATAATATCAACACATTTATCAATAATATAATTTTTATGCGCTTTGACTCTCTTTTTTTCCGCGTTCCTGAAAAATGTGTTAACTATTCCACTTCGTACATCAAGGACCATTTCTATAAACATAAACTCAAGGTATTTAATTTGACTGAATCGTTGCGCTTACTGAATTCCGTCAAGCCAATTGGGATCAATGTTCTTTGGAACGAGCAGGAAGGGAGGCGAGGCGGGAATGACCTAGCTTCGGGGGTGGTAAAGGTGGTTAATACTGCAATGAATTTTATTCCAAACCATTACAAGAAACTTATAATATAGTTGGACAGCTGTGTGGCATAGAACAGAAATTCGTTCCATTCCACCGCACTGAAATTGTGGCTGCAGGGACAGACCTCAATTTATATTATTGAGCTATATTATAGTGTTGCTGGACACTCTCTTGTCCACTTGTCCAGGAGGTGGATGCTATACACTCGATAATAGAGAAGCATTTAAGGATGCTCGAAACGTGGTCCCCGTTGGGATTATTTAGCCAACTAAAAGATGTACGAAGTGAAGATTGGGTAGTTACGAGGCTATTGTCAGCAGATTTCAGAGACTATCAAAGTGTAGCTGCACGGTACAAGTGAGTATTCATTTTTTTGTTTGAACTAAATTATTATTTAAACTAAATTATTAACCTCGTAGTAGGAAAGAGACCTACTCAGAGTCCTACTCCTCGGGTTAAAACAATAGGAAAAACAACAAAACAACCGGTCAATAATGTACGTTAATTATAATCATTAAACAATGTATGTTATTGTTAATTAAACCATCTTTTCATTTTAAATTCTAAATTGTTAATTACAGCTTGATGTTTAGTTGTCTTTTAATTAAAGTCTGTAAAGGCTTTTGCGTAATCAGCCGGTTATTTTCCCCGTAAAGTACTCTGTAGTTGGTTTAACAGGCATAAAAAGCCGTGTCCTTACTGTATTGTTGTTTTAGAGGACATAAAAGCCATTTCTTCTGTATGTGTACTTTAGCGGACATGATTAGCAATTCTATGACGCAATACGCCGGATCCTCTTGAAACAGTGTAGATACCATGACGACGGCTAACAGCTGATATTGCCACGTGGAAGTAAAAGTAAAGTAAAGTAAATTTTCTTCGGCCGCTAGGCCAGGGATTACGCACAAAGTCTGACGACTTATTTCCAGTGCGGTCCCCCCAGAACTTTACTCCCCAGAGGAAACTCCAGTACTCATTTAGCTACCACTTAAGGATGCAAGGCAGAGATGCGCCCTGGCTGGTCCCTTTAAAGCATTCGTGCCGAAACGAAAACTGCCCTGGCCCATGTGAGGATCGAACCCACGACCTACAGGAGATGGGAATTCAATGCAACCACTACACCAAGGTGGAACCTTGGTGGAACATCTCTTTGTTCTTTGTTCTCTCTTTGTTCGGTCGACCAATCAGAGCGTTTTTTGCCTCTGTGTTGGAGATTGTATATAGAAACTAGTGAAGTGAGTCAGTATGTGATTTTGTCCACAGCCTACAACACCGGCGTGGAACCTCCGTGTTTCAGTCTTTAGTTCAACATTAGTAGGCTTAATTATAGAGCGTATATCCGTTATCTCAACTTATCACACTAATCTAATCTCATAACTTAATCATAAATCATACTCACTCATAACATACTTTAACATTACTGCTTTTGCTGTCGGTTATTCATTATATTTGTTGATGGAATATTATATTTGAAATACGGATCAATAATCAGACACCCCAATCTTCTTGATATACTAAAGGTTAGAGAGACCGGTTACATATAACGATTGCGACTTATATTAAGTGGTTTGAAGTGAATCTAACGCTATTTTATAGGCCCTACATGTATTGTCTGTTATTCTCTTTGTATGTGACTAAAATTAGTGAAGGTCGGCAGATTGGTGTGCAGCATTGTGCAGTATTGTGTATGATTGTGATTGATAACGAAGCATCTCCTAAAGAATGCGCCATATACGTGAATCTATAGCCATCCCGTTGTGTATAGTTTAAGTCATAACTCTGTTTATATATTTAAAGCGCCACGTCCTAAAGGAACTGTTAATATTTCCCGAAAGTGAATAATATTTGTCAGAGATTATATATATTAAGATCAGTCGAATAATACAGTAGGCCTATCCCGCAATACGATTAGGCTTCCGAATCCAGTCTCCCGGGTATATCCAACCAACGGGTGAATGATCGCGCATAGACTGGTTTCGGCTAATGTAGTGTATCAAATATTTGTCGTAGGCTAAAGACTATCTATTATCTAGAAGACATCCTAATTTGGCAGGTTAAACTGCTAAAGGTCTGAAAGCGCGAACAATAACGGATATTTCGTCTAATTGCAGGGTAGGCAATAAATACAGTTTAATATTGTTCTGGTAAGAACAATAACGGTTATAGCTTCTGTATTGCAGTAGGCAATAAAGCTGCCTGACTACCTAACCACCCGGACCGGTACCTACAGCAGTACAGGTACAGCAGTATTATTCGATTGTGAAATTGTATACCGGTAGGCTGTTTAAGAGATTAGGGACTGTACACCCCTTGTTTCTTTTGGAGCTTACTTATTTCTGTCAGTTTTATTTATTTGTAGGCCAGTATTGAGCAGAAGGCGTGTAAGCCTGCTCAGATTGTATAGACAATTTGTAGGTTAGACTGTTGTCTGACTGTTGTTAAGTCTGAACGGATTGCAGTGTGTGTAGAGCATCTGTCCGATAAAGTGCTAGTTAGGAACGTAGGGGCTTCAAGTGCTGTGAGGTAAACCCCCTTTGAAAGAATAAGTCGTACTACTAGGTTAGAACGCATACTAACTAATCATTTCGGAGTCTGCATATACTGTAGTTTATTTAGGCTTGATAGTAGTCTGCCATCGTTTGGTCTGTACTTTGTTTGTGTAGTCTGTACGGGTAGCGTATAATTCTTATTTAGATAATTTGTAGGCTGGATAGTTGTCTGGCTGTTGTTAGGTCTGAGGAAAATTCGGTGTGTGTAGAGTGTATGTCCGATAAAGTGCCAGTTGGGAACGTAGGGGCTTCCAGTGCTGTGAGGTAAACCCCCTCTGAAAGAATAAGTCGTACTACTAGGTTAGAACGCATACTAACTAACCATTTCGGAGTCTGCATATACCGTAGTTTGTTTAGGCTTGATAGTAGTCTGTCAGTATTTGGTCTGCATTTTATTTGAGTAGTCTGTACGCGTAGCGTAATATTTATTATTCAGAGTTTATGCTATTATTCGCAACATTCATATCCCCAAGTTTATTCCTACAGTAATTGTGCTTGTTATACATACCGTTATAGTTAAACTAACTCCGGTACTACATCAGGGCTGCTCGGCGTAGGTAAAGACTGGAGATTTTATGCTTTGGTCACTCCGGCAGATACCGTGGTTCTTTTAGCTGTTCAAGTATTTTTAACTATTGATTATTTGTTGTACAAGTACCTGTACCTAATTTAGGGTTTAGTGTACAGTGCTTTCCAAAGGTAATTAGCGTGTAGGCAGTATATTTGTGTTGTAAAGTGGTTAATAGGCACGTTGGTTCTGGTAGACCGCGGTAATTAACTTCTGGGTAGGAACACTCCGTGATACATAACGTAGTACTTATAGCGATACGGCTATAAGTCGTCAGACGGTGGTATTTTCCTATCTGGACAACGCAGTATATTTACTACTAATTATTATTTTCAAATACCGTAGTACTCTGTCCGTTGTAATAACCAGATATTCTAACCCTTTGTTAGGCTGGTTTGTAGACTTCTTGTAAAATTACCCTAAAAATTCGTACTTGTAAATTTTTGTGTTTATTTAGAGATTGTAATCTCAACCCGAATTGTACGTAATTTGTAGTATTAAGTAACTTAGGTAAATTAGAATTATTTGTTTTAGTGTCCAACAAGTAGCACTCCACTGAGAGCGCACAGCTTCTGTGTAGTGACTCCCCCAGAAATAATAACATTTATTTCAAATATTGACAAAAACCCATTAAACGGGTATATATATTATAAATCAACTCAAACGATTTATAAATAGTAGGCCTGCCATACAACAACTTGGTCTCAATATCAGTTGGACTACTGCTTAAATAACGGTAATAAAGTATTCGTCAGCTCTATGGAGCGATTAGAAAAACAACTGTTTCAACAACCCCAAGGACCTCAAGAGCAGGGACAGCTGCTTTATCAAGTTAGAGAAAGAATTCTACGAATCAGGCTAATCTTATCGGCCTTTGAGGAGGCTTCTAAAAGAAGACAAGACACGTCGTTGCAAGTTGCCGTAAAGACTTGGTTTCAATGGGTGAGCCTCCAGGTGCAAGGAACGACTCAGTGGAAAGCCCAGCTGGATGAGCGCTCAACCCATGGAGAATCAACAGACGCTACTTTTTCCCAAGTGGAAAGTGAAGCGGCGGCAGAGAAGCCGCATAAGAGGGATGCCATTGACATCTATCTGTCGGACTATCAATGTTTTGTAGGAGATGAAGAGTTGAGGAGAAGACTAGAGGGGCTTAGCCCTAATAGTGAAGGAGCCCGGCGTGTGTTGGACGCAATCGATGTGGATAGGCTAGCTGCGAACCAAGCTAAATTCAATGAAAGCATCCGCATCGCTAAGGTTCAAGAAGAACAAGTATAGAAAAAACGTATAGAAGATAGAAAGACAGCAGCAGCGGCAGTGGCAGCGGCAGAAGCGGATAGAAAAGCGGCAGAAGCAAAAGCGGCAGCTGCAGCAGCCGAAGCGGAAAGAAAAATAGCAGCGGCAGAAGCAAAAGCGGCAGCTGCAGCAGTAGAAGCGGCAAGAAAAGCGGCAGCGGCCGAAGTGGAAAGAAAAATAGCAGTGGCAGAAGCAGAACGGAGGGCATCTGAAGAGACAACCCAACTAGAGTTGGAAAATCTTCAAGAGAGGCAAGGCAGATGATGAATCGATCTACTCCCAAAAGACAAGGTTATACATCATCTGAGGAAGGCGATACCACCGATCCTGAAGGCGGAGGAAATCAATCTCGCCTAAGCAGACGTAAAAGAATGTCCCACCGTCAGAAATTGCCTGATTTGCCCCCAGCTGTTAGAAGGCAACTAAATAACACAAACTTAGGTAGTACAGAACCCACAGACCAAATAATTAAAATAGAAAGACTCCCTACTATAGTAGATGAGCCTGAAATAATTAGGCCTGTTCTTGAAATCACCCCTTCGGTGATAGAGACACCTGTACTCCCAGAACCTACCTTTAAATTCCCTTTACACAGCACCAAATTATCTGTGCCTAGAGGAACAGCCCCTGAAACAGTGTCGGTCCTGGACTCCGAGCGAAATATAAAGGATATATCGCCCGTAGTCCCTCGTCTGCCCGCTACGACGTTGGCGGATCCCGCTTCGGCAGTTGATTGGGTAGACGAGAGACGGCGGGGGATGGATATTCTCCTCGGAAAGATGGAGGAGAATCGAGTGCGCTCCTCCAAACAGGTCCGAGAATTAGAAGGGACTGTTCAACAGTTAAAGGGAACCGTAAAGGAAAGTAGGTTAGAGTTGCAAGAAGTGCAGCAAAGTATCGCGCTAGAAGGCGATAAATTAGTAAATTTACAAAAGGGTATACCACCACCCCCGGTAACAATGTGTCAACCTGTTAGGTTTGAAGTATCTCATGCGCAAGGTGTGGAGCCTACACGCATATATACTGCTAGCGAAGTATAAACTCCTATAGTGAACCCTATTAAGGGTAATTATAGACATGTTGATAATGATATTCCCTATAGACCTGATCATAATCCGAGAAATTTATATACCGATAACTCGATATTAAATAACACGATGGCCCAAGAAAGTTTTACGCGTCAAATTGCTAGAACCGAAGCCCGGCAAGTGGTAAAGGTGGGAGAGATCATCAAGTTCAATGGAGATGAGATGAAATGGTTACCTTTTATTGAATATTACAAAGATAACGTACAGAACTCTGTACTATCTAATGGAGAGAAACTTAGATTCCTCATCGAGTGCTTGGAAGGATCTCCCAAGTTAATGGCGTTAAAGTTTATTGGACATCCAGACGGATTAAGGCAAGTTTGGGATACCCTAAACTTCAGGTATGGTAATAGGAATAACATAGCTGGGTATTTGTATGCCAAGTTGGTAGCGCCCCGAAAATTTATTAGCAGCGGGATTATAGAGTTTTTCGATGAGATTCAGGAGATCTGCCGACAATTAGATTGGCTAGGTAAGTCTCATGAGTATCAGAGTGCTATGGTTATTAGGGCAGTGGCTTCTACTTTACCGAAGGGTGGAGTAGGTACACGCTGGGACAAGAAAGTGTTATATATGATGGAGCAACAACAACGAGACCCTACCATGGCTGATCTCATGTCATTCTTGGATGGCGAAGTGAAATTACAGCTCATAAAGCAGTCCAGAGAGAAGACACCGGAAAACAAGGTAAGTGAGAAACCCGTCTCTAGGAGAAAGGTAACACCAGTGTGTTATACAGACGACGGCGAAAGCCAGACTTCTCAAGGAGAGGATAGCGGGAAAGACACTGAAAGATCTTATTATGTCAATAAAACGCCTAAAGAACAGGTAAGTAAATTCAAGTCTCGAACCAATGACAGGAGAGAACAGGTAAGAAAAACTCCTCCTACGTCTCCCAAGAGAATTCAGGTGAGAAAGCCCGAAGAAAGAACGAGTGTGCACACTGTTATTCAAAATAAGGTAAGTAACATCAAACCGAAATGTGCGCTATGTGACGGGACTCACCGTTTGAATATGTGTGATGAATTCCTGAAGAAATCATTAGCAGAGAGACGGGAAGTCATGTGGGATAAGCGGTTGTGTTATAATTGCCTCAGACAAGGACACCAACGGCGAACCTGTTACTCCGACACAAGGGGTGCAAAGTGCAGTGCGAAACATCATATCTTGTTGCACACTGAATTCGAGCGAAATAGTCCGAGTCAGGTAAGTGATTCCGAACTACATGTCCAATTCAGTGATGTGAACGACACTGATCAATCTGAGATGGAAGGATTCTATATGGACGAGTTCTCCGACGAAAACGAATCCTGTTACATGATAAATACCGCAGTGTATCGAGCACTCACGTATGAAAAAGATACAGACAGCGACCTCACCCTAACTACTTCTGATCGACAACCAGCTTGGAAAGCGCCATCTTCCAATGTAGGAATCCGAGAATTTCCTGTAGTACAGGTAAGGGTCCACGGACCTAAAAGAAGTTATGTAGTGAACGCCCTCCTTGACTCCGGTAGTACAGGAACATTCATCGACAAAGAACTAGCCGAAGACATCTTTGCTGGACAACCCAAGTTCCGAACTAAGCTAAACATGTCAGGAATTATGCAGGTTTGGAAATCTACAGTAATCGCGGATTATTATGTAGGTGCGTTGTCCACCCCCCAGGATGAACTAGGAGAACATAGTATAAGGTCAGTAAAAATGGTGGCGATAAAGAACTTCGCTACCACCCAAGTGGAACCTTATAACTGGGATGAGGACGATTTCACCCAGCAGCTGGAAATACCTAGATTCAACACCGATTACCCTGGAGTGCAAATACTCATCGGTCAAAACGTGCATGAAGCGCTCGAGACATTGGAGAAACGGCCCGCTCAACCGCAACCACTACAAGCTTATGCGGGAAGAACTAGAGTGGGTTGGTACTTTACTGGCCCTTCCCGTAGAACTCTCATGGAAAGATTACCGAAAGACCAGGTATGTCAAGTGAGAGAATGGGAAGTCGAGAGCAGTGAGTTAGACGATCCAACTGAGGGAACACCATACTCCTCAGATAATGACGATGTCCACCAACTTTTTGACGAGGAGAATGCCATCGATCTCCTTAAGGAAAACGAGACTTGGCAAAACCAAGTGAACTTATGTCAACTCTTTCTTCCATCAGAGCGAGACGACTATAACGACGAGCTTAATGACGTCATTGAACGTTATAATGCCTAGACTCGGGACGAACACGCCGTACGATTCTTTACTCAAGAGGCTATAGAGCCCAATTCCTATGATAAGGCCCTATCGGTAGAGGAAGAAAGAGCCAAGCAGATCCAAGAGACAACTACACGTTTTCTTAAAGATCAAGGTAGATATGAGATCGGTCTACCTTTCCGAAAGCGAGAACCAAAGTTTGTAAACAACAGACCCTTGGCGGAGAAAAGAATTGCTCAACTACATCGACGCCTTATGGCAAATTCTTCAGCTAAAGAAATGTATCAAACGCAGTTGAAGAAGTTTATTAGCAAGGGATATGCGGAGCTAGTACCGGAAGAAACACCTATAACTGAGAGAACGTATTATTTAACTCACCATTACGTTCCCAAACCCGGTAAACCACATGAGGTACGAGTGGTGTTTGATGGCTCCGCCCTCTATATGGGCCAATCCCTTAATTCTGAATTGCTACCCGGACCCAACTTACTCCAATCATTGTTGGGAATACTTTTAAGATTAAGACAATATTCCATTGCTTTCGCCTCAGATATAGAAGGCATGTTCTTACAAGTCAAAGCGCTGGATAGGGATCGAGATAGCCTACGATTTCTGTGGTGGCCTGAAGGAGACCTCAACCAGAAACCGGTGGAGTACTGGATGACCATCCAAGCTTTTGGGATAATCTCGAGCCCTTCAAACGCCTGTTCCATGGTGCGCACCACTGCGGATGACAACCGAGACGCCTTCTCTAAAGAGGTGATTGACAACATTAAGCAGGATATATACATGGACGACAATCTAAAGTCCCTTCCATCAGTCGAAGAAGCCATCGATGTCGCTAAAGGAACGGTAGAGTGCTTAAAAAGAGGTGGATTTCGATTAACTAAATTCACCAGCAACTCCCGTGAGTTTCTGGAGTCGATCCCGGTAGAAGATTGAGGAGCAAAAGACCTGGATCTAATAAAAGATGATCTCCCAGAAACTAAGACCCTTGGTTTGAAATGGGACACCAAAAGAGATATCCTGTTTTTCCAACTAAAACAGCGAGATAATCCAGTTCGGACTAAACGGATTTGTTTAAGTATCCTGAGCACTTATTTCGATCCATTGGGATTTATTAGCCCAGTTATATTGATTGCTCGGAGTTTAGTACAACAAATGTGGCTTGAAAACCACTCATGGGACGATCCACTTAAGGGAGAGTTGTTAAAGAAGTGGATGAAATGGGAAGATTCTCTACCAGCTATCGAGAACTTTATAATTTCCCATTCATATTTTGGTCATGTTCTCCCTACGTATTCCTATCAACTCCATGTGTTTGGAGACGCCAGCGATATGGGAATAGGTATAGTAGCCTACCTAAGGGTGGAAACTCCGGACGGAATCAAAGTTGCCTTGGTTACCTCTAAGGCATTGATAAACAATAAGTTGAAAGTTCCTCGAGCGGAGTTAAAAGCGGCTCTATACGCTACAGCCATCGGCCGGAATGTAACAGAACAGATCGACTATCCACTGGAGAAAACTGTCTATTGGACCGACGCTTTACTCGTGTTGGAGTATATAACCAATGAAGTCTGTCAGTTCAGTGTCTTCGTTACCAATAGAGTAGCTATTATACTCAGTCGCACAACGATGGATCAATGGAGACATTGCCCCGGAACGATTAACCCAGCAGATATCGCCTCCAGGGGAGCAACTCCACAAGAACTGGTAGATACTCCAGACTGGCTAGGTGGACCCGACTTCCTCTACAAAGAAGAAGAAGAATGGCCTCCTCATCTTACTACCACAGAGATTAGACAGGCCAAGGGAGCGGAGAAAGTCAAACCTAAAACTCGGGCGAGTAAATCGAAGTTATTCAAACCTATGGTAGATCTGTCTGTACTACATACTTCCGGAGACAACGCTTTGGATCAGAAACCCACAGCCACAAATAAACTTGTTGTGGAAATCCGTGATAAGGATTGGAAATCTGGAATACCAGACGTCTCGCAAGGACTCTCACCTCTTCTGCAGAGAGCGATACATCACTACAGTTCCTGGAATCGGCTCTGTAAGGCCGTTACATATTTAAAGAGATGTTTTCACCATCACTACTCCGGGATGAAGGCCAAAGGTGATACCGCTCCAATAACATCAGTGCAGGTCCATGTTATTAAAGATCTTCCCAAATATAAGATACCCGACAGGTTTCTGAAGGAGAAGATCAGTTATCAGGAGCATGAAGAAACCAACAAGCAGATGCTGAGACTCCTGCAATGCTATGAAGATTCCGATAAGTATTTCCTGTTGTTGAGAAATCCACAGATGCGCTTAAGGGATCGTTTCTCTAGCACAATGATAGATGGGTTGATATGTGTTGGAGGAAGATTAACGAATGCTCCATTATCCTTTGACACTAAGTTCCCCATACTCATTAGAAATCTTGAAATACAAGTCAAGATGATTGTAGATGTTCACAGCAAACTTTATCATGCTGGTAGGGAACGAGTTCTTAGCGAAATTCGAACTCGCTATTATTTTTATAAACCCCGTAGAGCTCTGAACCAAGTTCTTAGGAACTGTATACCCTGTAGGAAAGCATTCAGTAGGCCTTTAACACAGCGAGAGGCAGAATTACCTAGGGAACGAGTAAGCTTCTATGAACCACCCTTCACTAATACCGGTGTGGATTTATTTGGCCCTATTGAAGTATATCGTGCTAGGACTATAGTCAAGAGATGGTGTGTAATCTTTGTTTGTATGACTTGTAGAGCTATCCATCTCGATATGGTGAACGATTTATCGACCAACAGCTTCCTATTAAGCTTACGACGACAGATCGCTCGCTTTGGCACTAGTAACACGATGAGATCTGATAAGGGAACTAACTTCATTGGTGCCAACAATGAAATCAAAGCTTATGTCAAAGATTGGAACCAAAGACAGGTGGACGATCAGCTACGAATAACAGCGTCTAGCTGGACCTTCAACGCCGCCGACGCCCCTTGGTGGGGATGAAGTTGGGAGAGATTAATAAGAAGTGTGAAGACAGCATGTCACTTTATAGTGCCTTGCCGCGCGTATCTCACCGACGAACTTTTGCGGACGTTAATGGAGGAAATCGCCGCCTATCTCAATGAGAGACCGCTTATGCCAGTCTCATCGAGTCCCGATTCCCTGGAAGCGCTAACACCCGCGCACTTCCTACTGAAGAAACCTGTAGCCATGCTACCACAATCGGAAATCACAGACGGAGACGAATACTGCCGGCAAACTTGGCAACTCATGCAGTTGTTATCCCGTCGTTTCGCTGATCATTTCAAAAAACATTATCTGCCCACGCTACAACTTCGAACTAAGTGGTTTGCGCAGCAAGAAAACGTCAGCGCTGGAGACATGGTTCTTATTGTGGATGTAGATCTTCCACATAAGCGGTGGCAGACAGGTCGTATCATCGAGACTCACATCTCTGATGATGGTTTGGTGCGATCGGTAGAACTCGTCGTCATGCGACGTTACTTCAAGAAATCGGGAATTGTCTTCGAGACGCAGCAGCTCAATCGCCCAGTTGGTCGCTTATGTTTACTGGAAAGAGACAGAGAACTCTCCGGAAACTATGGGAGACAAGATACTCTTCCCACGACCACCTCCCTAATCCAACAAACATCTAGGGACTCCCCAGCTTAGTAGCATATGGAGTGGGTGTGTGACCATATTATTTTATATTCTTATTATTTTATATTTATGTATGTATTATTATGTAATTTTATTATAATCGTTTTATTTAATTTTATTTAGTAGCATGTTATTTTAGCGATTATTTAGTAGATTAGTGCAATATGTTCGCGTTTATTACGTAATTACTTATATTATATATTTAGTGCGACGTCGAGAAATAATTATTTTTCTCTTTCCTTACTGCCCGTATTACATTACGAATACGTAACTACAGTAAGATGAAATGTCCGTACTTATTAAAGTACCATAAAGCCACTACTATATTCAAGTATTATTGGTAGGCAGAGTATTAGGAATGCAAAGTTCAGATCCTCGTGTCTCAGCTAAACCAAGCTCTGGGTAGACCTTGGAAACGACTTGCCTCTTCACACTGACATTGCTTTGTGCGATATTGCTCTCATACCGTATATTAAATAATATATATAGTAGCGTGATGTCCCTTTAACAGTAGCGTATAACGCAAAATAAATCTGTTTAACCCTTTGACCATCTGCAATTCTAGTCGATTAAGATATCGTGGCACCCACCGATATACTTGAAAGACAAAATTCTAGAATCAGTGGTTAACGTCCCCAGACAAGTTCTGGAATAAACTGGTGCCCATCCTAAATATGAATTATTAATCTTTACAAAATATGTCAAATATCAGATCCTTTAAAATTCTAGTCGATTAAGATATCGTAGCACTTACCGATACTCTTAAAAGGACAAAATTCCTAGAATCAAGGATCCCAGTCCCCAGACACGTTCTGGAATAAAATTGTGTCTATTTTAATATTAAATAATAAAATTTACGGGAATAAATTTAAATTCATATGTTTCAATGAATTTAATAAATTGTCATTTTATACAATTTATAACATTCCCAAAATTCCATTAATTAATAGATCATGGGAGTGGAGATTCACTCTATTAAGTGTATTTGTGTGCGAGAATCTCCAATATATAGTCAATAGCCGATAAAATTCATAAAATCATATATAGAGAGGATATTGACAATTAAAGAATTACTATTAAATAGCATCCCAGATCTGCATGCATGAGAATTACCCTAATTCTACCGCTAGCTTTCCATAATGTCACCATGGCAACAACCACGCTAGAATTAGAAGTGAGTTAAAAGAACAATAGAAAGCTTGCCCCATTGAATAGCATAGTGAATAAATAGCGCACTGCTAGTATCCAAGGATACATAATAAATACAGTGACATTCTGGAAGGTACTGACTAACGGACAAATGGCCCGAATGTGTGCAGTTTATGGCAGTTGTGTTGAATTTGTGCGTTTGTAGGTGAATGTTACTACTAAGGTGTGTTTACAGTAGCGAGTCGCAATTGTGAAAGTAGCCCTAACCCTCCAGAAAGAACCTGAAGTACATCTAAGCCTTTGGGACGGACAGTGGAGTGACTTGTGCCGGTTATCGTTGTCGTTGTGTAGCTACATCGTTGGCGAAAGCACAGCGACGACGGTACATCGGCGCTGAGGATCTTACACTGTCCGGGGGCAAAAGAGGGGTAGGCAGCGACGCCCGCTAGCCTAATATATAAACTCATTATAATATTGATAAACTCATAGCAGATATGACTGAGTTGATAGAAGATGATCTTGGTATCAGGGAGCGATATACTCTACCTTTACAAGCGTTTGTCGATAGCTTGATACGCGGCGACGCTGGTCCAACTACTACGGAGGATGATGGTCGTTATATCGAACCGCCAATGTCCCCGGAGCAACTTCTCGCTATACGCATCGTAATGGTACGTATATGGACTTCTTAGCTACTGGTCATCCTATCGACCTACACGATATGAACGATATAGACACCAAAAGGGAAATGGTTTATTTAAATATCATACCCAGCGGAAGCGGAACGATAAACTGAGACTCGAACACGAAAATTATATTCGAAACCGACTCGAGAGTGCAGATGTCGAAGAGCCGGATAAACGCAGCGACTTCACCAAATACCTGGAATTCTTGAGAGAAACCTATCTCGATATTACCAGTCAACAGAATCTAGAAACTCGATATCCTCAAGGTATACATCATGACCGCATGGTAGAACTCAAACGGCTCTATTCCACTATGATGTATCTTACCGCCGATCGACCGCTACCTGTTGTACCGGATAGCTTCGAACGGATGGAGGAATATTGTAAGCTGGAGAAAGATCACTCGCATTTCCCCTACAAGACGTGCGTTTTTGGTATTATTGCGATGAATGTCCAAGACCCAACCAACAAACGGAAAGACATAAACATCCGCGGAGACGTTGCTTTAAACACGGTTTTACTCGCTATATTTACGGGAGTTTCAAGCGAAACTTGTTCGATGTATCACCTACGCTCGTTCGACTCAGACGATCCTTAAATAAACCAATGATCAGAGTTTTGGAATACTCGATCAGATCTCCTCATTCCCTAGTGAGACCTCAGACTCTTGATCCTATTAGTATGACGGATCCTCCCGAGCTGTATTCACTGTTCAAAGATCTAGTGTTACCCTAACAATTAATCGGTAACACTCCGGCAGTGAGCTCTAGTTAGCCGCCCATCTTACCTAGCCGTATTGGGACGCGGACACCTAATATCGCCATTCAACCATATAGTCGTCCCAGTTTAACGCGATACAACCCTTCATCAAGGTGGAGGAGAGCGTTGTACGAAACGAGTTAAACGCTATTCTACAAAGATCAGAAAGGAAACCTGCGTTTGTTCAGATAAACGTAAGTTGTAATAGCAGGTCCAAGCGGTAAACAAAGTAAATTTATCTCAGTTCGATCGGGAAATCCAGAATCTCTAAGAAGTTATCGAACTTGGACGACCCTATTCTCTGCGAGAGTTTTTGGATGAACGTATCCAGCTACGAGCGGAGGAAAATCAGCTCGAGGAGAAGCATATCGAAACGGCGGATACCCCGACCATAATCCTACACCTTCTGATGCAATCATATTGCACCCTTCACCCAGGATTTATAGCCCTCCTAGTAAAGTGGCTCCCCCCAAAGAGAAAAGGACTCTTGTTAGCCTCAAAAAACTGCGTAAACGCCGTCCGTGTAAGAAAGACTAACTGTTTAGAGTATTTCTATATTTTAGAAACTGTGATTTGTTATATTTTATAGACTTAAATCCCATTTTCTGGGAGCGGTGTAAAGGCTTTTGCATAATCAGCCGGTTATTTTCCCCGTAAAGTACTCTTTAGTTGGTTTAACAGGCATAAAAGGCCGTGTCCTTACTGTATTGTTGTTTTAGAGGACATAAAAGCCATTTCTTCTGTATGTGTACTTTAGCGGACATGATTAGCAATTCTATGACGCAATACGCCGGATCCTCTTGAAACAGTGTAGAGACCATGACGACGGCTAACAGCTGATATTGCCACGTGGAACATCTCTTTGTTCTTTGTTCTCTCTTTGTTCGGTCGACCAATCAGAGCGTTTTTTGCCTCTGTGTTGGAGATTGTATATAGAAACTAGTGAAGTGAGTCAGTATGTGATTTTGTCCACAGCCTACAACACCGGCGTGGAACCTCCGTGTTTCAGTCTTTAGTTCAACATTAGTAGGCTTAATTATAGAGCGTATATCCGTTATCTCAACTTATCACACTAATCTAATCTCATAACTTAATCATAAATCATACTCACTCATAACATACTTTAACATTACTGCTTTTGCTGTCGGTTATTCATTATATTTGTTGATGGAATATTATATTTGAAATACGTATCAATAATCAGACACCCCAATCTTCTTGATATACTAAAGGTTAGAGAGACCGGTTACATATAACGATTGTGACTTATATTAAGTGGTTTGAAGTGAATCTAATGCTATTTTATAGGCCCTACATGTATTGTCTGTTATTCTCTTTGTATGTGACTAAAATTAGTGAAGGTCGGCAGATTGGTGTGCAGCATTGTGCAGTATTGTGTATGATTGTGATTGATAACGAAGCATCTCCTAAAGAATGCGCCATATACGTGAATCTATAGCCATCCCGTTGTGTATAGTTTAAGTCATAACTCTGTTTATATATTTAAAGCGCCACGTCCTAAAGGAACTGTTAATATTTCCCGAAAGTGAATAATATTTGTCAGAGATTATATATATTAAGATCAGTCGAATAATACAGTAGGCCTATCCCGCAATTCGATTAGGCTTCTGAATCCAGTCTCCCGGGTATATCCAGCGGGTGAATGATCGCGCATAGACTGGTTTCGGCTAATGTAGTGTATCAAATATTTGTCGTAGGCTAAAGACTATCTATTATCTAGAAGACATCCTAATTTGGCAGGTTAAACTGCTAAAGGTCTGAAAGCGCGAACAAAGTCGTTAAGTTATAATTACTCGCACATTACTATTTTAGTAACTTTATACAGTTTTAAAGCTTTCATTATATTATAAGTTTCCTACAATATAAACTATTGTTCTTAATTAATTAATTAGTTCTTAACCCAGCAAGTCCCGGACCATGAATGCTTCAATGAAATTTCTTGAAATTTTTATTGTGAGCATAAAGTGGACCTATTAAGAAAATTCCAAACTTTGGTTAACGTACATATATGGGAAGATAGATTTTACATAGGGTCTACAAATGTAGACGTTAGGACTTCAAGGGTACAAAAATACACTTATTTTGTGCAAAAATATGTGCAGACAGTGGTGCGGACACTGGTGCAGTCAGTGGTGCAGACACCTGGTGCAGACAGTGGTGCAGACAGTGGTGCAGACAGTGGTGCAGACACTGGTGCAGACACTGGTGCAGACAATGGTGCAGACAGTGGTGCAGACACTGGTGCAGACTTTGGTGCAGACAGTGGTGCAGACACTGGTGCAGACACTGGTACAGACACTGGTGCAGACAGTGGTGCAGACACTGGTGCAGACAGTGGTGCGGACACTGGTGCAGACAGTGGTGCAGACAGTGGTGCAGACACCTGGTGCAGACAGTGGTGCAGACAGTGGTGCAGACAGTGATGCAGACAGTGATGCAGACACCTGGTGCAGACACTGGTGCAGACAGTGGTGCAGACACGCGTGCAGACAGTGGTGCAGACAGTGGTGCAGACACTGGTGCAGACAGTGGTGCAGACAGTGGTGCGGACACTGGTGCAGACAGTGGTGCAGACACCTGGTGCAGACAGTGGTGCAGACACTGGTACAGACACTGGTGCGGACAGTGGTGCACACACTGGTGCAGACAGTGGTGCAGACACATGCATCATGCTGCATGAAGGCCTTTTAGCAGTTTCAACAGCCCTTTTCAGCATTTATCATGCTGCACGAAGGCATCTGAACAGTTTCAACAGCTATTTTCAGCATTCTCATATTGCACAAATCCCTCTGAACAACTTCAAATGTTATTTTTTAGCATTTATGCTGCATGAAGGACTTTGAACAGTTTTATAACTTTCAACAGCAATTTTCAGCTTTTCTCATGTTGCACAAAGCCATCTGAACAGTTTTATCAACTCTTTTCAGTATTTCACCTTCTGTGCGAAGGCCTGAAAGTTTCAAAACTTATTTTCAGTCTTTCTCAAGCTACTCGAAGACCGCTGAACAGTTTCAACAGCTCTTTTCAGCATTTATCATGCTGCACAAAGCTCTGAATAGTTTCATTTCAAAATCTTTTTTCAGCGTTTATCATGCTGCACAAAGGTCTCTGAGCAGCTTTGAGAGATCTTTTATGTATTTTTCAAACTGTGCGAAGGCCCCTGGGCAGTTTTATCAGTTCTTTTCAGTTTTTCTCATGATACATGATACCCTCTGAACAATTTCAACAGCACTTTTCAGCATTTATCATGCTGCACAAAGGACTCTGAACAGTTTTAGTGGCTCTTTTCAGGTATTTAACATGCTGCGCGAAGGCCTGAATAATTTCAAAAGCTCTTTTCAGTATTTAAAATGCAGCAAGAATGTCTCTAACCAAAGCGTTTTGACAGCTTGTTTCAGTATTTGTGATGCTACTTGACTGCTTGAAGGCCTCTAAATAGATTTGGTGGGGTTGAAATGAACATAAGAACCCAGCGTTCATGTCAATATTGACATTAGATGTCAATATTGACATGCAATAAAACATACTGTATCATTAAAATTATTACAAACAACAATATACATTGGTTGGATTCAACAATATTTTAATTAAAATAGATATTCTCTTTACAAAAAAACATTTTCTACTTTTCAAATCACAATATTTAAAAAATTTATGATCAAAACATGTCAATATTGACATCATGTCAATTTTGACATGGAACATGTCAATATTGACAACATGTCAATATTGACAAAGTGCCCGACTGTACAGTACCTACTCTATGTCAGGTGAAATTATGAGCCCCTGTATCCTGTATCCATATTCCTGTATGAAATGTCTTCTGAAATTACAGTATATACTGTACTACAGTAATTTCAGTGATATTTTGTACCCCTTAAGTCCTAAGGTCTACATTTGTAGACTTGCTCATTCAGGACATCACGAATTCTAATTACATGTTGTTGGGAGCTTCATAATTCATTTATATGTTCAGAAATTATCAGGGATGATAATATTTGCATCTCCAAGTCACATGAGGCAACTTTCGTCCTAAAATTAGAGTTGAATTGACTCGCCCTTTTTTTGCATAAATTCACTAAAATTGAGCTTTTGTCAGATGTTAGTATTGCGAACATGAGGGCTAAAATTTACTTTAAATAGTACTCCCATGCCTCTAAGTCTGATTTATAGTGAAAATACTAAATAAATTGGTACAGCTTTTAATTGAGAGCACCATATTGCATGGGTCTACAAATGTAGACCTTAGGACTTAATGGGTTAATTAATTGAATTCTTCTAATTATGTAACAAATATTGATTTATTAATTAGATTTATCACATTTTCTTAAGGATTTATATTAATGAATGATTTATTGTTATATGTATAATTTATTCAGTGCCTCTGTATAAAGTAATTAATTATTTTTATTGTCTGAGTTAGAAAAGTCGCCTTCCTAAATTACTGGTAGTCGAATTTCAATAATTCTTAGAATCGTTTAACATCATGTACATTACATCTTTATCGTTGAGTCGGGCATTGTCATGCTCTCGGTAAAGTTGTACATGTACATAGTGTAATTACGTTTTATATGGGTTTTAGGTTAGCGTAGTGTAATATTGTATTTGTAACCAAGTAACATAAAGGACCCCCTTGGAAATAAGCTGCAAAGCTTTAGGGGTAATCCTATATGTTATATTGGACAATACCTTTATACCGGTAAATTGTTTGGTGTATTTGTTATTGTTTTTACATAATGTATAAATAAATCTATCTATCTATCAGTAAATACTCCAAATTCAAATGCTTTTATGTTATAATGCATGATTTTGTTATCTTGGAAGTAATTTACAGTGCATAGTAAGCCACATCAAAGTTTTGATTTTTGGAATCACGTTCTTTACATTTGGAAATGTGGGAAGACAATACTTTTCCGATGGGATTTTCGGTGCAAAACAACTAAAAATACATTTCTACATTGGATTTTAATTATGGTAAAAAAAAGGTTCTACCACTGAAATGAGAGTAATATTTTCGTAAAGTACAGGATTTCGAAATGACCATAAGGAAAATAATTTATGATATATTTTTTCAAATATAATGCTTAACCCTATTACCACTGGGGTGTTTTGACCATTAGCACCCCTGGGGGGGGGGGGGGGGGGGGGATTCGGCCCACCCACTATTTGTAGTCGTCCAATGAAATCCTACAAAATTTGGGCTGTTGGTGAAACAACTATAGATGAACACTACCAAACCTTAAAAAGTTAAAATTTCATAAGCAGCGACTCATAATTTTGATGAAAAATAAAAGTAGTCCCAGGACAAAATTACAAAATTTTTCGTTTTCTAAAAACTAATAGTGTGGCAGTGTTGGTTAGATTTAGTAGGTTTTTCAAGACGCTGAATCGAATGTGATTATATTCCACTTCCAAAAATTGAAGTTAATGCTATTTTTCGTGCACCTAAGAAGTGGGCGTGGCACTTCAAATTTTGAAAAATACGAGATTCGGAAAATAAACCAAAATTGAAATTTTAACGAATTTATATAGGTTTTCCAGACCGCTGAATCGATTGAAAGTAATATAGAAGCCTGAAGACTTAGAAGTTAGCCATTTTTTGAAATCAAAACTTTAGTGTTTTTTCCGAATAAAGTAATTTTGAAAATTTGAAGTGCCACGCCCTAATTTTGGTGCACCAAAAATGGCGAACCACTAAGTCTTCAGGCTTCTATATTACTTTCAATCGATTCAGCGCTCCAGAAAACCTATAAAAATGCTTCGAAATCAGAACTTTAGTAAATTTTCCGAATAAAGTAATTTTGAAATTTTAAAGTGCCACGCCCTAAATTTGGTGCTCCAAAAATGACGTACCACTACACTTACATACTTGTATAGAGCATTAGAGTGATCCAAACCAATAAAAATAGCCAAACATAAATAATTACTAAATCACGAATGACTTTGTAAAATTCGAAAATTTCAAAAAATTTGGTGCTGGAGACCAAATTTTGAGGTGGCACCCACATCAAAAAGTAGAAATCCAATTGCAACGGCGTTTTTTGCAAAAGATGCGGCATTAAATTTGGCTAATTCTCACAAAAAATTGGGCCGGTACGTAATGTGGTTGCATAGTTACAGCAACTAAAAACTAAGAAGGGGCCGATTCGCCCCCCCCCCCAGTGGTAATAGGGTTAAGCCTAAAGATCTGGTGTCATTGTGTCCCTATATGAGTATATAGTAGATCGTTTGATCAAAGTTGATAGCAAGAAAAATTACAGTATTGGACGGACGATCACAATGGAAGCTGGAAATTTTCAGATCACATATTAATTGTTGATTGCAGTGTACACCAACGGTTAGTAAAAATTAAATTACAATTTTAAACATTGCCGTTTAAAATGGCCTAACTCTGAATTTAGAAAATCATGTAGAGTTCGGCCATTTTAAACGGCACTGTTTAAAATGGCTTAAGGGGGGGGTACACCATTTTCGGTCAACTCTTCGATTTGTCACTCTCAGCGTTTCAAAATTGTTTGGTTTTGGCTAAAATTTGGCTTATAGGTGCCTAAGATGCTATTCTACATGACAGGTCAGAAAAAAAATTTTTTCCGCTATTTAATATTAGTTAATACTAGTTAACAATAAAAAAAACTTGGTTGCGCGTAAAACCCTAAGGCTTTTACAGTTTTGATTCTAATCACATGAAAGTTTTTTTATATGATAGATCAAAGATGGGGCAACATAACTATCAGGCGAAATTTTGTTAAAATAATTCTGCACCGCTAGGTGGCGCTGCAAATTTATGCAAATTTTTAGGTTTTTTATAAATAGCATTAAATTTTATTAACAAAAAATTTCGAAAAGTTGCCTGATACTTTTATGCAGGGTGGCTATCTAGACACCCACAGGAAGTTTCAGACTAATTACTCAAAAATTGTAGAAGTAGTAGGGTTTTGAAGTTGACAATTTCATGAAAAAAATATTTGGAGATAATCGACCTTTTATTATACATAGTAATAGTAATTTCAATAGGATTCCCTAAATGGAAATTTACATAACTTAAAAACTAAAAGAGCTATTAAAATGCGGTTTTCAGATTTGGAAACACCATTCAATGGTGCATTGTAATAGACCATAAAAAAAATTTCGACATATTTTGGACCAAAATGGTGTAAAAATGTAAGATTCAAATGTATTATTCAATGACAAATGAAATTAAATTATTTAATTGTACTGGCTCGGAACATTGAAAATTTATATATTTCATTTTCAAAAATAGATCTAGTTGACAGCAAATTTTTTCAGCTTTCCATTGATATTTATAACTCATTTTTTTCAAAAAAATCACTTAGCACCTTTTTAACGCCACCCGACGATTCCTAACTCAGTTGTTCGATTCAACCGCGTAATCTTTTTCCAACTTAAATGGAGCAAGTGACTGACTGACTTCTTGCTTATGTTTCATGGACGCGGAGGCAACTACTGACTGGCTGATACAATACAGCAATAGGCCTAACTACACAAAATGCAGTATTATTGCCTAGTAACCGAATTATACCTACTACAATACAATATTTTTAATAAAGCAGCATACAGTATATTTTATCTTTTTTATTTTTACAAAGTAACAATTTATTTTTTCTAGATTCAAGATGCCAATGTCCACAAATAAAGTCAACTGCCCCATCTGCGATAAAGAGATGCGGAGCAATAATTTACCCCGCCACATTAAAACTCATTTCGCGCAATATAGATGCGACTGCAGCTGGACCTGGTCCTCCAAAAAGAAGACTATGGTTGCCCTAGACCTATGGTTGCCCCCGACAAGAACTCCTATACCCAGTCCGACTATTACGAGTGCTCAGATCGCGAAACCATTTTCTGCATATCTCACACTGATCGGTATTAGTACCTTGCCGATCGAGCAAGATCCGCGCCATCAAGAGGGCGCTCCACAACTAAACTATTATCGCGACTCAGACGAATTCATCGAAGAAACCCCAAGGAGACGAACATCAGGCGAACCAAACCCGCGGGTTTGGAATACGTGAATGGATCATCGACCCAGTTCGAAGGAAAACTTCTGGGTTAAACTGGAAGAAGGATCATATGAAAGGCAAAGGCTTACCCAAATAGAGCCAACAGCTCAGCGGAACCCTAGCCAGGAGTTAAGCGCCAGTCTAGCGCAAGCTATATCACCCCACATCCAACCTACAATGGACATGCTTAGTAACTTACAGCTAAAGAAAGCAGCCCAGGTAAGGACTAATTGTTCGCGCTTTTGAAGACCTTTAGCAGTTTAACCTGCCAAAATTTATATGTCTTTTAGTTAATTAAAACACCTTTAGCATACGACAATATTTTATGCTAATAAACAAAACATTAGCCGAAGTCAGCCCATGCGCGATCATTCACCCGATGGATCTACACCAGGGAGGCTGAATTCGGATGCTTAAATTATATTATTGCAGTGTAAGGTTGCAGTGTGAACCTACTGTATTATTCGATAGATCGTTAATAATTAATCTCTGACAGATATTATTGGCTTTCGGGAAATATTAACAGTTCCTTTAGGACGTGGCGCTCTATCTATTTAAACAGAACTAGGACTTATACTAAACGCAACGATACCGCTTATGATTAAAGTATAAGGCGTATTCTTTAGGAAATACTTTGTTACCAATCACAATCATGTACACTATTCTGCCGACCGTCAGTATATTTGACCACACATAAAGAGAGCAGCAATTGACTCATGTAGGGTCTGCTAAATAACATTAGATTCAATACACACCACATTAATATAAATCGCAATTGTTATGTATAGCCTGTCTCTCTAACCTGTAGTGTATCAAGAAAATTGGGAATTTTGGGTGATTTATCCGTATTCTTCAAAGAGCAATAATTCATCAACAAATAGATACAATTAACAACTGACGGTAAATAACAGTACAAACAATATGATTAGTGCAGTTAAATTAAATGATTGAGACTCGTTAAGTTCGTTAGTTAAGTGAGTTAAGGTAACAGTTATACTTTCGGTAATTTAAGCAGTTTTACTAAAGTTCTTCCCAAAAGCCGGTGTTATGGCGAAAAATGGGAACACAACAACAGAATCATATAAAATCATATGACTACTTGACTATACGAGGATACCAACTACCCTTATTCCCCGAAGCTCCCGTCCAACACAGAGGATGAGCATACAGATAGGAAATTCAGTTCAGTAGCTCTGGGATAGGTCAAAATCAACGCCCACTCAAATTCTATTGGCCGATACGGACAGCAAGGCTAAGGCAACCTCCCTAAGCTGGTTGGCCGCCGATCGAACAGAACCCAGATACTCTCGTACAGCCCATCAGCCAATAAGCTGGTAGCTTGCACTATTTTACCTATAGCTCCCTTTTAGAGTATTCTAGCGACCGGGGGGGAACTGGCCAGCAAAGGCAAACGTATCAGTTATCCCACAAAAGCTTTTACACCGCTCCCAGAAAATGGGATTTAAGTCTATAAAATATACAAAATCACAGTTTCTAAAATATAAAAATACTCTAAACAGTTAGTCTTTCTTGCGCGGATGGCGTTTACGCAGTTTTTTAAAGCTAGCAAGAGTCCTTTTCTCTTTGGGGCGAGCCACTTTACGAGGAGGGCTATAACTCCTGGGTGAAGGGTGCAATATGATTGCATCAGAAGGTATGGGATTACGATCGGTATATCCGCCGGTCGAAGTACCGGGTTGATTGACATCAACGTCCGGGGAGAGGGGTCTAACGGCTTTGAGAGCTCGTTTCAAGACAGCCGCTCTTACGGGTCCTGTACGAGTGGTCTGCACGAGGGCCGTGGGTGGACCATAGGTAGTTAGAAACTTCCTTGGTTTAATGGTTCTTTCCAACTCGCGTTCGCGGGCTCGATACTCGTAAGGCCGTCGATATACTTCCTGTAACTCGGGGTGTGAGTTGACAAATAAGTCTCCATAGGCAGGGTCTTGACGGATAAAGTTTATTAAGTTGTAAGAATGGATGTCACTCGGATTAATGCTCCTGAGGAATTTGCGTACATATTTAGTTGAAATACATTCTCCAACGCGCTTCAATAGTTCATAACTTGATAGGCGTGATTTCTGCTCGACGGAGGCAAACAAATAAGGATGGAACGCATAAACTCCTTCGTAAGCGCGTCCAGGGTAATAGCGATGGCGTGAATCACAATGTAAATCAGCGTTCGCTTCCCAAGCTCTGATATAACGTAGTACAATCATTTCATCTACGCTCTCTAAATCATGATTAAAGGGACAATCAAAGCTGGCGTGTCCTTTTAATTGACAATGATGGCATTGAGTCATAAATTGGGGGCAGACAGCAAAAATGTGCAAATTATTAAGCCGACAATATGCACAATAGATTTCCATCGACGGTTGCTCGTGGAAATAGGAACAGAGATCGTTGGTGTCCATAGACGTAATATGGTCTCTCGATGCGCACAGCCGACAACGTTGTCTAGAAACATAATTGGCATGGCGATAATCATACGCAGTAAGACACTGTGGACCTTGATACCATTCCAATATGTAGTCGCTATCGCTACTCCGAGACATGGGGGGCTGAATCTCTTCAGATTCTAAACATATGGGTTCGTCTTCCCCTTGTATAGTTGAGGTAGGCGTGGCTGTCTCCTCAAGTGGACCTATCGTCTGAATTTCCACGACAGAATAACCTGTGGGGATCCGAGGTCTTTGGATAACCGAGGAGTGCAGGTTTATTATACAAATGTCTTTGAAAATAGCGAATCCAGCGCTATCTAACTTCTCCGCAGCCGAGTCTCTTAAGCTGAGCTTGGTCAAAGCGCGGTCTTTGAATTGGCTATCCACGTTGCGAAACGGGGTTAAAAACCGTCGGAAACATTCAAAGCAGATGAATTTATTATGTTCATCTAGCTTAGCGAGTTTGGTCCCAAGGATTAATGGATGGGCGCGTATAATGCGACTGCACACATCGGCTAGCCAACCGGAAAGTGCGGTGTTTTCGAAGATCGTGTAGATAGCTAAGGAGGGACGGAGTGGAACACTCATGAAGCTATACACGGCGCCAGGTGCGGTCAACGGTCCGTCAAAGTATAATCGAGAATAATGGTCTCCGTATACTTGTTGATAGTTGATGGGATTTCCGACCTTGAAATTCCATCCGTATTCCTGAAAAGCAAGATGTCCGATGGAAGTTCGTTGCACCTTTGTAATGTTGCTAGACGCATTAGCATACATGGTGCGAAAGAAACCTCGGCTTTCTGCCCAGGGAACAATCAGCTGAGTATCCACGAAAGGGTATGGAATGTTCTCCATATTCCTGTTGCACGCCTAACATGTTTTCCGCCATCGATGGGAGAGGGCAAGGAAAACCTATGACACATTCAACAAGGTTTAAAATACGATCTCAGTAGGAGGATTATGTCATTCGAAGATTATCTCCAAATTAATTTATCCCCAATTATTAAGGGAGGTGAACAACCAGATTTATGACACACAATGGTACCAGTTGTTCACAGACTAGCCGCGTATCCTTTTAGTCCTTGTATCGGGTTGTGGACCTAAGGAAATTATCGGTGGTTGATTATGTAATCAACGACAAAGAGATGGGCGTTGATATTATAAATACCAACACAATGGTATATGGACAGGAGGTGCGGACACGAATATAGGCATCCAGATAAACAGTAAAGGGTGGGGAGATTTATTAGGAAGCGGTATGATTCATACCACGATACCACTATGATTGGTCGATCGATGAAGGGAGTAAAGAGGAGGAAGGAGATATGGTAGTATCCATAAGACACCACAATGGACATGTTTTCCGTTACCTCATCATTCATTCTTATCTGCTTACTGTGACACTGATCACAATAATTACAGGAAAACGATGAAGGAAGAGAAAGTTACAGCCTCCCGAAGGAGACCGCCCGCGAGCACCCGTGCCCCGGGGAAAACTATTCACATTATGGACCCTAGACATCAACTCATGTCTCTTCTCCAGTGGTTCCCTTCTATTAGTTCAAAGCTATCTGAGACAACAGATAGTGGACGATCTGCGGTAAGATACATCATGGTGAAATAGAGTCGTTTGAGTTCTACCATGGGATCGTGATGTATACCTTGAGGATATCGAGTCTCTAGGTTCTGTTGACTGGCAATATTGAGATAGGTTTCTCTCAAAAATTCCAAGTAGTCGTTGAAGTTAATACGCTTATCGGGTTCTTCAACGTTTTCTCTGTCGAGTAGGTTGCGAATAGAGTTCTCGTGTTCTATTCTCGGTTTATCATTACGATTCCGCTGGGCATGATATTTAAATAAAACCATTTCCCTTTCGGTGTCTACATCATCAGTATCATGTAAATCGGTAGGATGGCCGGTAGTTAAGAAGTCCATATACGTACCATTACGATTCGTATAGCGAGCGGTGAATTTTCTATAGTCCGATTCACGCGTAAGTTGTTCCTGGGACATCGGCGGTTCGATATAACGACCATCGTCCTCCGTAATAGTCGGATCGGCTTCACCGCGTATCAAGCTATCCACAAACGCTTGTAAAGGTAGAGTATATCGCTCTCTAATACCAAGGTCATCTTCTATCAATTCCGTCATATCTGCTATCTGAGTTTATTAATATCAATATGAGTTAATATTTTAGGCAAGCGGGCGTCGCTGCCTACTAGGCTTTGCCCCCGGACAGTGGGTTTCTCAGCGCCGATGTACCGTTGTCGCAGTGTTTACGCCAACATGTAGCAACAGCACGACAACGATAACCGGCACAAGTCCCACCACTGTCCGTCCCAAAGGCTTGAATCCACTTGAGGTTATCTCGGTAGAGTTAGGGCTACTTTACAATTGCGATTAGCTACTGTAAACACACTTTAGTAGTAACATTCACCTATAAACGCACAAATTCCATACAATCATTACTTACTGCACACATGCATGCCATTTGTCCGTTAGTCAGTGTCTTCCAGAATGTCACGTTATTACTGTGTATCCTTGGATACTAATAGTGCGCTATGTATACTCTTATGTTACGCAATGGGGCAAGCTTTTTATTGTTCCTTTAACTTGCTTCTAATTCTAGCATGGGTGTTGCCATGGTGACATTATGGAAAACTAGCGGTAGAATTAGGGTAATTCTCATGCATACAGATCTGGGATGTTATTTTAGTAATTCTTTAATTGTCAATATCCTCTTTATGCATGATTTTATAAATTTTATCGGCTATTGACTGTATGTTGGAGATTCTCGCACTCTAGTACACTCAATATAAATCTCCGCTCCCATGATCTATTAATTACTGGAATTTTGGGAATGTTATAAATTGCACAAAATGACAATTTATGAAATTCATTTGAATATGAATTTAAATTTATTCCCGTGAATTTTATTATTTGATGTTAAATTGACACAAATTTTATTCCAGAGCATATCTGGGGACTTAGGATCCTTAATTCTATAAAATAGTCCTTCTAAGAATATCGGTAAATACTGCGATATCTTAATTGACTAGAAATTTTAAAGGATCAGGATTTTACAGATTTTAATAAATATTAAATTAATATTTAGGATGAGCACCGATTTATTCCAGAACTTGTCTGGGGACGTTAACCACTGATTCTAGAATTTGTCTTTCAAGTATATCGGTGGGTGCCACGATATCTTAATCGACTAGAATTACAGATGGTCAAAAAGTTTAACAGATTTATTTGCGATTTACGCTACTGTTAGAGGGACATCACGCTACTATATGTATTATTTGTTATAAGGTAGAAGAGCAATATCGCACGAAGCAATGTCAGTGTGAAGAGGCAAGTCGTTTCCAAGGTCTACCCAGAGCTTGGTTTAGCCGAGACACGAGGATCTGAACTTTGCATTCCCAATACTCTGCCTACCAATAATACTTGAATATAGTAGTGGCTTTATTGTACTTTAAGAAGTACGGACATTTCATCTTACTGTAGTCACGTATTTATAATATGATACGGACAGTAAGGGAAGAGAAAAATAATTATTTCTTGCCGTCGCACTAAATATATTGTAAGTAATTAAATACGTAATAAACACTAATATATTGCACTAATTTACTAAATATTCTAAAATAACATTCTACTAAATAAAATTAAAGAAAACGATTATAATAAAATTACATAATAATACATACATAAATATAAAATAAAAACAAATATAAAATGATATAGTCACACGCCCACTCCACATGCTATCACGTTATGGAGTCCCTAGATATTTGTCGGATTAGGGAAGTAGTCGTAGGAAGAGTATCTTGCCTTCCATAGTTTTCGGACAGTTTTCGGTCTCTTTCCAGTAAACATAAACGACTAGCTGGGCGATTGAGTTGTTGTGTTACTTTCTCCGCTCCCTTGGCCTGTCTAATTTCTGCCGTGGTAAGATGAGGAGGCCATTCTTCTTCTTCTTTACTTAAGGAGTCGGATCCACCTAACCAGCCTGGAGTATCTATCAGTTCTTGAGGAGTTGCTCCTCTGGAAGCGATGTCGGCTGGATTAATCGTCCCAAGGCAATGTCTCCATTGATCTACATTGGAGTTAATATCGTCATTATCTGAGGAGTATGGTGTTCCCTCAGTTGGATCGTCCACATCACTGCTCTCCACTTCCCATTCCTTTACTTGGTATACCTGTTGTTGAGGTAATCTCTCTTTGAGAGTTCTACGGGAAGGGCCAGTGAAGTACCAACCTACTCTAGTTCTTACCGCATAAGTTTGTAATGGCTGTGGTTGAGCAGGCCGTTTCTCTAATGTTTCGAGCGCCTCGTGCGCGTTTTGGCCGATGAGTATTTGCACTCCAGGATAATCTGTCTGGAATCGAGGTATCTTAAGATGTTGGATGCTCTCATCTTCGTCCCAATTATAAAGGTCTGCTTGAGTAGTAGCAAAGTTCTTTATAGCCACCATTTTTACTGACCTTATACCTTGTGTTCCTAACTTATCCTGGGGGGTGGACAACACACCTACATAGTAATCTGCCGTTAGGGTAGATTTCCAAACCTGCATAATTCCTGACATATTCAATTTAGTCCGGAACTTGGGTTGTCCAGCAAAGATATCTTCGGCTAGTTCTTGATCGATGAATGTTCCTGTGCTGCCGGAGTCAAGTAGGGCGTTCACTATGTAACTCTTGTTGAGACCATGAACTCGAACTTGCACTACAGGAAATTCTCTTATTCCTATGTTGGAAGTTGGAACTTTCCAAGATGGTTGTTTGTCAAAAGGAGTTGGAGTAAACTCGTCAGTGTCCTTTTCATCCGTAAGTGCTCGATACACTGTGGTATTTATTAGATAACAGGATTCGTTGGCATCGGAGAATTCGTCTGTATAGAATCCTTCCCACTCAGAACCTTGGTCAGTGTCGTTCACATCACTGAATTGGACATGTAGTTCGGGCTCACTTACCTGACTCGGGTTGTCTCGTTCGAACTCACTGTGTAACAAGATGTGATGTTTCGCGCCACACTTTGCACACTTTACGTCGGAGTAACAGGTTCGCCGTTGGTGTCCTGATCTGAGGCAATTATAGCATAACCGCTTATTCCACAGGACTGTACGTCTGTCTACAGGTGATTTCTTTAGAAATTCAGCACACGCACTCAAACGGTGGGGCCCGTCGCACAGCGCACATTTTGGTTTGATGTTACTCACCTTAACTTGGTTAACGTTCTGCACTCTCGTTCTTTCTTCGGGCTTTCTTCCGTGAATTCTCTTAGGAGACGTAGGAGGAGTTGTTGTTACCTGTTCTCTCCTGTCACTGGTTCGAGACTTGTATTTACTTATGTCTTTATAGGTCTTGTTGTCATAGTAAGATTTTGCTGTGTCTTTCCCGCTGTCCTCTTCTTGAGAAGCTTGGCTTTCGCCGTCGTCAGTATAACACACTGGTATTATCCTTCTCCTAGAAACGGGTTTCTCACTTACCTTATTTTCCGATGTTTTCTCTCTGGACTGCCTTATGAGTTGTAATTTTACTTCACTATCTAAGAAGGACATGAGATCAGCCATGGTAGGACTTCGTCGTTGTTGTTCATTCATGTACAACACTTTCTTGTCCCAGCGCGTACATACTCCACCCTTTGGTAAAGTAGAGACTACGGCTCCAATGACCATGGAACTCTGATATTCATGCGACTTACCTAACCAGTCCAGTTGTCTACAGATCTCTTGAATTTCATCGGAAAACTCTATAATCCCGCTACTAAGGAAGTGTCGGGGGGCTACTAATTTTGCATACAAATACTTAGCTATGTTATCCTTGTTACCATACCTGATGTTTAGTGTATCCCAAACTTGTCTTAATCCATCTGGATGTCCAATAAACTTTAACGCCATTAACTTGGGAGGTCCTTCCAAGCACTTGATGAGGAATCTAAGTTTCTCTCCGTTAGATAGTACAGAGTTCTGTATGCTATCTTTGTAATATTCGTTGAAAGGTAACCATTTCATCTCATCTCCATTGAATTTGACGATCTCTCCCACTTTGACCGCTTGGCGGGCTTCTGTTCTAGCCATCTGACGCGTAAAGCTTTCTTGGGCCATCGTGTTATTTAATATCGAATTATCGGTATATAAATTTCTCGGATCATTATCAAGTCTATAGGGAATATCATTAATAACAGGTCTATAATCACCCTTAATAGGGTTTGCTATAGGAGTTTCAACTTCACTAGCAGTGTAGATGCGTTTAGGCTCCACACCTTGCGCATGTAGTACTTCAGACCTAACAGGTTGACACAAAGTTACAGGGGGTATTGGTATGCCCTTTTGTATATTGACTAATTTGTCGCGTTCTAGCGCGATACTTTGCTGCACTTCTTGCAACTCTGCTCTACTTTCCCTCACTGTTCCCTTATGTTGGTGGACAGTCTCCTGCATCTGTCCCAGCAGGAGATTCATCCCACGCCGTCCCTCTTCCACCCACTCAACCGCCGAAGCGGGAGTCGCCAACATAGTAGCGGGCTGACGCGGGACGACGGGAGACAAATTTTTAATTTCTCTCTCTGCTATCTGGACAGGGATATTCTCTTGGACTGTTCCACCGGGTACAGGCAGTGTAGTACTATGTAAAGGGAATTTTGAGTTAAGCTCTGGAAGTACAGGGGTCTCTAACACAGAAGTGACTTTGGGAACGACAGGCCTAATTATCTCAGGCTCATCAACTATCGTAGAGAGTCTTTGGACCTTAATACTTTGGGCCGTAGGTTCTATACTACTCAAGTCTGTGCTAGCTAGCTGTCTTCTAACAGCTGGGGGCAAATCAGGCAATTTGCGACGGTAAGATGTTTTTCTACGCCTACTTAGATGAGATCTATTTCCTCCGCCTTCAGGATCGGTAGTGTCGCCTTCCTCCGAGGATGTGTATCCCTGGCGCTTGGGAGTAGATTTTCTCATCATCTGCATCTGATTAGCAGTAAACTGTTTATTTATACTGTCTTGCGTCTCTTGCAGATTTTCCAACTCTAGTTGGATAGTCTCCTCAGACGCTCTCCGTTCTGCTTCTGCCACTGTTGCCTTTCTTTCGGCTTCCGCCGCTTTTCTTTCTGCTTCTGCTTCTGCTGCTTTTCTTTCGGCTTCTGCTTCTGCCGCTTTTGCCTTTCTTTCGGCTTCTGCTTCTGCCGCTTTTGCCTTTCTTTCGGCTTCTGCTTCTGCTGCTTTTCTTTCGGCTTCTGCTTCTTTTCTTTCTGCTTCTGCTTCCGCCGCCGCTGCTGCTGCTACCTTTCTTCTCTCTATCAGTTCTTTCTTTACTTGTTCTTCTCGGACTCTAGTGAGGCGGAGTTTTTCATCACATTCAGCTTGGTTTGCAGCTAACATTTCGGCATCGATTGAGTCCAACACAAGCTTGGTTCCTTCACTATTAGGGGAAAGTCCAGACAGCCGTCTCCTCAACTCTTCGTCTCCTAGGAATCGCTGATAGTCGGACAAATAAATGTCGATAGCGTCTCTAGTTCGCGGTTTCTCGGCGGTCTCTTCGCTTTCCGCTTGAGAAAGGGTGACATCAGTTTGTTCTTTACAGGTTGATCTCTCAGCCAGCTGGGATTTCCACTGGGCCGTTTCCTGTACTTTGAGATCTACCCGATGTAACCAAGTTTTGACAGCAACCTGCAGCGACGTGTCCTGTCTTCTTTTGGAAGTTTCCTCAAAGGCTGAGAGGATTAGTCGTATGCATAGGGTTCTTTCGCGTATTTGATATAGCAGCTCTTCCTGCTCTTGAGGTCCTTGAGGTTGTCGAAACAGTTGTTCTTCCAATCGATCCAAGGAGCCGAAGAATCCCTGCACATATCCTGCTGCCGACCTCTTCCAAACAGCTGGATCCATAGTATCTTTAGCCACTCCCATCCTGTGTATATCTTCCCAAGTAGCCTCGGACAGATCCAACGGGAGTCCGAGTCCGGGAAAGTTCCATTGTGATTCAACAATAGACATCAATTCTTCCCTGGCGTATCCCGCATAATTATCTTGGGTCGCTCGCTTATTTCTCGCCCAGTCGGCTTGATGTTCCTCCACCGCAATATATATAGTAGTTAGCACTGCAGCAGGAAGGGTAAGAAGGGGGTCCGAGTATACTGTAGCAGCCATCTGCACTCCGCGTTCGGGGGTCAGCTCTACAGTATCCGAACTGCTGGAGCTATCAGGTCGCTGGGAAGTAGGTTCTTGACCAAGATGTTGCTGCGATAGGACAGCTGCCTCTTGGTTCCGTTTGACCTGTGCCCGAGTGCCTATGATGGACCTATGGTGGATTAGCCTAGGGTCTGATACTACTGGAGGGATGACCTTTTTTGCAGTAGGAGGTGAGCTGAACTCCTTTCTTATTCGCTCCACACTCCTATCTGAGTCACAGATAGTTGTATCGATCAGACTGTCTGACAGGTTTTGCTGAGTGTCAGACATGTTTAGCTATACAGTTGAATGTCTACTACTATAGTTTCAGTTAAAGCAAGTCTGGTAATTCAGTATGACCGCAAGCCTAGCGATTTATTACCGGTACCGTTACTCAGTGTAACGTGATATATATACAATATATTAGAATACCGGTATGCTTATAATATATATAAGTATTATTACAGACTAGATTTGTCACAGAGTACCGGTATATAAGTTTAGCACAAATATATATAAATATATAATAGGCCTATCGTGAATACCGGTATACAGTTTACACTTATAGTACTGTAGTATATATAAGTATAATTATGAACTAGAATTTATTACAGAGTACCGGTATGATTTTAGCTCAAATTTATAGAAATAAATATAATAAGCCTATGGTAAGTACCGGTATGTCAATTATTTTTAGAATAATTGAATTCCTGAATATTTTTGGGTTACTTAGCTACTTTAACTTACTTTATTACCGTTATTTAAGCAGTAGTCCAACTGATAGTGAGACCTAGTTGTTGTATGACAGGCCTACTATTTATAAATCGTTTGAGTTGATTTATAATATTTATATACCCGTTTAAAATGGGTTTTGTCAATATTTGAAATAAATGTTATTATTTCTGGGGGAGTCACTACACAGAAGCTGTGCGCTCTCAGTGAAGTGCTATTTATTTGACACTAAAACTGATAATTCTAATTTACCTAAGTTACTTAATACTACAAATTACTTACGATACGGGTGAGATTAATTCTCTAATTAAAACACAACAAAATATTACGTACGAAATTTTGTAGGGTAATTTTAAAGGAAGTCTACAAACCAGCCTAACAAAGGGTTAGATTTCTGGTTATTACAACGGACAGGGTACTACGGTATTTGAATAATAAGTAGTAGTAAATATATTGCACTGTCTAGATAGGAAAATACCACCGCCTGACGACCTATAACCGTATCACTAAAGGTACTACGTTATGTATCACGGATTGTTCCTACCCAGAAGCTAATAGAGCTAACGAATGTGCCTATCAACCACTTTACAACACAAATATACTGCCTACACTAATTACTTCGGAAAGCACTGTACACTAAACCCTAAATTAGGTACAAGTACCGGTATAACAAATAATCAGTAGTTAAATATACTTGAACAGTTAAAAGAACCACGGCATCTGCTGGAGTGACCAGGGCACAAAGTCACCAGTCTTGTCCTACGCCAAGCAGCCCGTGTAGTACCGGGGTTAATTTAACTATAACAGTATGTATAACAAACACAATTACTGTAGGGATAAACTTGGGGACATGAATGTTGCGAATAATCGCATAAACTCTGAACAATAAATATTACGCTACCCGCACAGAATACTCAAACGAAATACAAACCAAACGCTGGCAGACTACTATCAAGCCTAAACAAACTACAGTATGTGCAGATTCTGAGACTGTTAGTTAGTATGCGTTCTAACACGGTAGTACGACTTATTCTTTAAGAGGGGATTGACCTTACAGCATATGGCTGCCCCAACTTACTAACGGCACTTTATCAGACCAACTCTACACACGCAGCAATCCCTTCAGACCTAAGAATAGCTAGACAACAATCCAGCCTACAAAATATTTGAGTAATAACTATTACGGTACCTGAACAGACCACACAAACAAACACAGGCTAAAACACTGGCAGACTACGATCAAGCCTAAATAAACTACAGAGTATATGCAGATTCTGAAACTGTTAGTTAGTATGCGTTCTAACACGGTAGTACGACTTATTCTTTAAGAGGGGATTGACCTTACAGCATATGGCTGCCCCAACTTACTAACGGCACTTTATCAGACAAACTCTACACACGCCGCAATCTCTCCAAACTCAACAACAGTCAGACAGCAACTCAGCCTACAGTTATCTGAACAATCTGAGCAGACTTACACGTCTTCAGCTCAATATTAACTTACTAGGAAATAAAACCGACAGAAATAAGTAAGCTCCAAAAGAAACAAGGGGTGTACAGTCCCTAATCTCTTAAACAGCCTACCGGTATACAATAATCAAAATCGAATAATACTAAATGTACTTATAGAGCAGTACCGGTTAGGACAGTTGGGCCTACAGACCTACAGAAGTACCGGTTCTGGCAGTTGGACCTACGGACCTACAGCAGTACCGGTTCTGGCAGTTGGGCCTACTGACCTACAGAAGTACCGGTTCAGGTTTACCGGTCACTACGGTATTTTGCAACCTTATTGCCTACTGCAATAAGATCGATAACTGTTACTGTTCGCGCTTTTGAAGACCTTTAGCAGTTTAACCTGCCAAAATTTATATGTCTTTTAGTTAATTAAAACACCTTTAGCATACGACAATATTTTATGCTAATAAACAAAACATTAGCCGAAGTCAGCCCATGCGCGATCATTCACCCGATGGATCTACACCCGGGAGGCTGAATTCGGATGCTTAAATTATATTATTGCAGTGTAAGGTTGCAGTGTGAACCTACTGTATTATTCGATAGATCGTTAATAATTAATCTCTGACAGATATTATTGGCTTTCGGGAAATATTAACAGTTCCTTTAGGACGTGGCGCTCTATCTATTTAAACAGAACTAGGACTTATACTAAACGCAACGATACCGCTTATGATTAAAGTATAAGGCGTATTCTTTAGGAAATACTTTGTTACCAATCACAATCATGTACACTATTCTGCCGACCGTCAGTATATTTGACCACACATAAAGAGAGCAGCAATTGACTCATGTAGGG
Source organism: Nemertoderma westbladi (assembly GCA_032718475.1). NCBI lineage: Eukaryota > Metazoa > Xenacoelomorpha > Nemertodermatida > Nemertodermatidae > Nemertoderma > Nemertoderma westbladi. The sequence continues at coordinate 46,104 of JAUCBJ010008780.1, forward strand.
TCTGCTAAATAACATTAGATTCAATACACACCACATTAATATAAATCGCAATTGTTATGTATAGCCTGTCTCTCTAACCTGTAGTGTATCAAGAAAATTGGGAATTTTGGGTGATTTATCCGTATTCTTCAAAGAGCAATAATTCATCAACAAATAGATACAATTAACAACTGACGGTAAATAACAGTACAAACAATATGATTAGTGCAGTTAAATTAAATGATTGAGACTCGTTAAATTCGTTAGTTAAGTGAGTTAAGGTAACAGTTATACTTTCGGTAATTTAAGCAGTTTTACTAAAGTTCTTCCCAAAAGCCGGTGTTATGGCGAAAAATGGGAACACAACAACAGAATCATATAAAATCATATGACTACTTGACTATACGAGGATACCAACTACCCTTATTCCCCGAGGCTCCCGTCCAACACAGAGGATGAGCATACAGATAGGAAATTCAGTTCAGTAGCTCTGGGATAGGTCAAAATCAACGCCCACTCAAATTCTATTGGCCGATACGGACAGCAAGGCTAAGGCAACCTCCCTAAGCTGGTTGGCCGCCGATCGAACAGAACCCAGATACTCTCGTACAGCCCATCAGCCAATAAGCTGGTAGCTTGCACTATTTTACCTATAGCTCCCTTTTAGAGTATTCTAGCGACCGGGGGGGAACTGGCCAGCAAAGGCAAACTTATCAGTTATCCCACAAAAGCTTTTACACTAATTCTAATCCCAGCAGACAAGAACAAGGTAAAGCCCAATCTGGCGCACGAGTACGCATATCGGAGGCAACAATACCATAAAGGCCTCAGGTAAGAACACCCATTCCTACGATCCATAATCCCAATATTTTGCATTCGGTCGAAAGATTTACAGAGGAAGCTTGGATTAGAGCTTCAACGCGTAAACCAATACGAGCGCCGAGAAACGACACTGACTCGAGTGAAGAAGAGGAAGATTTGAGGCGTCAGAAGTCCCAAAACTGGAAGGAAAGAAGGACTAACGCGGAACAAGTAAGTATGAACCCTCGGGAAGGGACCAGTCTTAACAATCCTGCAGAGTTGACCAACTTGATGCCCCGAAATAAAGATACCCTCAGGGACATTGGTAAGTTTGCTGCCAGGCAGGGTTTGCCGGCACAACAACCCCAGAAGTTTATGGGCAACAACAAACATTGGAGGACGTTTAAGATGTATGTCGACAAGCAGTTGACGAATAGTACCTTTACTCCCAATGAGAAATTCAATTACCTATTACAAATGCTCCATAGAGAACCGAGAGCCATTGCCGATACCTTCGTCGGCAATGAAAGAGCATTCGAACTAGCAATGAAGACACTTAGCGACATTTATGGGAATAAAACCAAAATGGCGCAGTCGATAGTTGAAGATTTGGGTAAGGGCGGAAAAATTATGACCCCTTTGGAGCTGTTGAACTTAGCCAACGCCATCTCGAACGCTTTGGATATTTTAAAGACGGTGAATCTACCTCATCATGGTGATCATGCGGAAGTCTTGAAGAGTATAATAAGACGCCTAAAAATGCGTTGTAGACAAAAGTGGCAAAAACTAGAAAATAAACTGGAGGGTCAGGACAATGTGTTGACTCTCAGACTTATTCATGATATGATAGCCACAGACGCGGTAGCAGAGATGAAGTCGAATTTTTCAGAAGAAAACATGAGAGAGACCAAGCCTGTTATCGGAAGGTCAATGGTGAGGTTTGATGAGGACAAATCAACTGTAACGTTTAACTCAATAGACAAATACAATCCAAGTCCAAGTAGCTTCATCCTAGGGTCAGATAGACCCAGGACAAAGCAACAGGAGTTGCCGGACGGTTTTGTAGGTTGTCAATTCTGCCTACTAAAGGAGGTAAGATCAGATGACCATAAGTTAGAGAGCTGTAGACGCTTCAAGGAGCTGACTTCAGAACAGAGGAGGGTTCAAGTGCGGTCATTAGACACCTGTTGGGCATGCCTTGCCCCAGCTCATGTACGGCGCCAGTGCCCAAACAGTAAAGACGGACGTGTGGAGTGTGGCAGATTACATCACAAGCTGCTACATGCGGATTTCCATGCTCCAACAGACCGTTATTTACAGTGGAATCCTCAAAGGAAGGGAAGCTTAATACCCGCAACAATAAGGAAGAATACCTACGCCGGCATCCTAGACAATGGATATCAACCAGGTTCATCGGATGAGGACGGTGAAGCGAGCGCGAGGGAGGTAACTTGCGAGGGATTTACCATCGATAGCTTGTCAACCAGCGCGAGGACGTATTTATCATCGGCCACGTCAGAAATATTCAGCATGATACCGGTGAAACTTACTGGAGACAAAGGGTTGAAAAGAATATATGTAATGTTGGACACCTCTTCCACATTATCATATATAGACGAGGAAGTGGCGAGGGCTGTTTCCAGCTTCCAGGATGCTGAGGAGATAAAGATAAGTAAAAATCCATGCACAGGGTAGGAGATGTCAAAGGACATAAGATTTCTGTCGAAATAGACTCCCTACTTCCGAGAGAAGAGCACACTCGCCAGGAAAGGAGAGCTTTGCCGCTGGATGGGTTTAAATGTTTGGCTATGAAGGGGTTCGGAAGGCAGTTAGGTAAGGTGCCACTAATGAGTCCCATAGCACAAGAGTATTTTGACGAGCTCAAAATACCAAGACACCAGATAGGTTATAGAAATGTGTCTATGTTGATTAGAGAGGAACAGCTAATCACGCACCAAATATGGGAAATGAGACCAGTTGAGCCATATGTAAATGGGCCACACGCCCATAGGACCATACTAGGTTGGTATACACGCATACCCATTCCATACGAGTTTCCAGGTGGCGACAAGCTGAAGGATGGACACGACGATTCGCAGTCTACATCACAGCCATCGTTAGTAGAACCACCAGATGTTGACGACTTTATGAGAGCCTGTATTGATCACTACAGCGACTTTAGCGAGTCGGAGGTGGAGTTGAGTCCTGATAATGTTAGATTATTGGAACCGCTCTAATACAACCGAACAGATAGTGAACCCGAGGACTACTGCTATCAGACCCATGGGTCTGGTTCAGTCTCCCACGCCACTTATTTGAGTAACGTCTTGACATATACCAATATAGTGGAAGGACAGGTGGCGAAATTTCGAGACCTCGACAATTTCCAATTCAACGAAGAGGAGTTGCAAAAGGAATTGATGCAGCAAGACCTCGAGACAGGAGCTAGAACCATCGAATGGTTGGACAAAGACGTGATGGAACCTGGTGGATATGACTTAACTATGTCTACAGACTAGTAAAGATCTCTGGAGATGATGGAGGACACAATATGCCTGTTACCAACAGCACACTTCGAGGTTGGAATGTTGTGGCGTCGGCAACCCCCTAAATTGGAAAATAACTACAACCTAGCTTTGAAAAGATTAACCGGAGTAAGAGCGCAGTTGTTGAAGAATCAGGATATTAGGGAGAAATATTGCGCCCAAATTAACAACTATCTAACCAAGAGATTTGCCAGGAAGGTAGAGAACCCCGACATTGAGACGGACCAGACTTATTATCTCCCGCACCATTATGTAACCCACCCTGATAAACCAAACAAGGTACGAGTAGTTAATGACTACGTAGCAGTCTATAAAGGTATGTCTTTAAACTCCGAACTAATGGATGGTCCTAATCTCAACAACTATTTAATAGGGATACTGTTACTCTTTAGACAGCGCCGATTTGCCTTCACTTGTGACATCGAGGCAATGTTCTACCAGGTGAGAGCCTGCAAGGCGGACCAAGATAGTCTCAGATTTCTCTGGTACGAGAATGAGGACCTATCAGGCCCAGTAGTTACATACCAGATGTACGTCAGAATATTCGGTGCCCGCGACAGTCCCAACGGCACGCTGTTTGTCTTAAAGAAAACGGCGACAGCCCAGATTGGAAATTACCCGGTAGACATAATCGAGTCCATCTTAAGAAACTTTTATATGGACGATGGGTTGGTGTCAAAGGACACGGCAGAACAAGCCATAGATGTGGCTCACGGTCAACAGGAGTGCCTGGCTATGGGAGGGTTCCCGCTAACCAAGTTTACCACCAATTCGGAGGCTTTATTGGAGTCATTCCCGGTGAAAGATCATGGGAGCGGAGACATCAAGTTGGGTGTAGAACCCATCCCTATGGCGCGAGTACTGGGACTCAGATGGAATCCGAACACGGATAAATTTCAGGTGAGGGTAAGATTTGAGCCCAGTAGCCCAGACAAAACCTTGACTAAGAGGATCTGCTTGTCGACCATGAGCAGACTATTTCACCCGATGAACTTTATCAGTCCAGTAATATTACAAGCACGAATATGTATGAGGAAAATATGGCTGTCCGACTTAGAGTGGGACGAGCCGATATCCCCAATACACGCGAAGCAGTGGAGAGAGTGGGAAGCCGAGTTGCATCTATTGAAAAATATAGATGTACCCCGCTCCTACTTTCCAAATCAGCTGGTATTTCCAGCTGTTTAGAGCTGCACTTATTCAGCGACGCAAGTGACACTGGCTTTGGTATGGTAGCCTACCTTCGCCGAGAGGGAAGTCAGGATAAGTTTTAAACGGCCTTTGTTACTTCTAGATCAAAGACAATGCCAATCAAATACATGACTGTCCCTCGTGCAGAGTTGCAGGCAGCAGTAGTATAGGTCGAGGTAAGTAAACAGATAAGGGATGACTTAGACACGACCTTGACATTATTCTATTGGACGGACGCATCTTTGGTGCTAGTGTATATTGCAGCTGATAATATCGCACTAAAGACATTTGTAGCCAACAGACGTGCCCAGATCGTTGACTTTTCAATGAAGGAGCAATGGAGACATTGTCCAGGAGTGTTAAACCCCGCCGACATAACTTCACGAGGTGCCATGCCATCAGAATTCTGTCAGGAAGATTCCCAGGAGTTTTGGTTACATGGACCGGATTTTCTGACAAGGACACAGGAACATTGGTCACAGATGCTGAAGATTGTTACCAATCCGATGCCGATAGACGCAGAGGTCAAGTTAGCTAAGGTTTCCAAGTCCAAGTCGAAGGCCAGACTAGAATCACTGTAGCGGCCTGAGGAATCATTGGAGCGGCCTGAGGAATCATTGGAGTGGCCCTGAGACTTGTCGGACCAAGAGACATATGTGACTACAAGGTCCGGAAGGGTAAGTTATGACATAAAACCACCCTTACAGACTGCCCAATGTTCACAGTTTGTAAGTGACGGACAGCAAATAATCACAAAGGTGGAGCCTTTGGTTTACAGATCTGCGGATTTGGATTCGAAGATTCCATTAGCAAATACGCAACCGTCACCAACACTAGAGCCATGTAGTATTTATGACAAATTGATAAAATTGTCCGCCTCTTGGCTGACGATTTGTAAGAGAACCGCGTGGTTGAGCCGATATGTTTCGTCCCTTTATTTAAAATATACGAAGCATTTAGGAGATTAAACAAGTACTAACAGTGAGCGAATTCGGAAGTTGAAACAACCTCTGACAGAGACTGAGATCGATCAAGCGGAATTAAAACATTTGAGACATTATCAAATGTGTTCCTTCCCAAAATAATTCAATCTATTATCGGCTCAACAACCAGTTCTTTATAAACCCCTCAGGAGGTGGAGTCCACTAATACATAAGAGTTTGATTTGTCATAGATCATAGATCATCTGTTACAGCCAAGCAAGGCGGTAGGTACAATGTACAACGCATGTCTGGTTTGCAAGAGAGTAAACGCCAGAGTATTGAAACAGGAAATGGCTGAACTCCCGAAAGCGAGAGTACAGGCATACGATCCACCCTTTATGAACACGGGAGTGGATTGTTTTGTCCCGATTGAGGCAAAGAGTGGACGACTGATGTTACGATATATGGCGCTGTGTACTACTATCAGCCCATTATACAGTATAAAATATTTAGATAAGTCATAATGATGTACGGCCGTAATTAGATAGGGCAATAAAATATCCAGTTTATATATTTCATCCGTTTTTTGTATAGTATGTAGTTGGAGTACATAATTTTGTAATAAAACCTTAATAAATAACCTTATTAGTGGCAAACTCCTATAAAACCTTAATACGAATTTGCCGTTTATCTATATTAACTGAATTAATTGTGCATTTGTGCTAATTTCCATTTATATTTCCCTCTAAATTGGCTTTATATCGAATTGTGCTTAATGTACTTTAATAATCACAAAATTAATGTTATGGCCAGCAACCTATAAGCCCACCGGGACAGAATCATTACCTTATATGGTAATAATTTGCGATTTAAGGGGGAGAAGGAGCACAATCCGGCTTCCCTTTTGGCCCAGCTGTTCCAGGTTGGTCCAATGGCTTGTTGTACCAATGAGACGATTATTGCGTCATCCCTATTTCATCATCTATAAATTGGCCGTGTTCCGGTATGTGCTATGCAATATTTCCTTACCCTTATGTCCTTATTCTTTGCGATATAATGTGTAATTTCTTCTGCCCTTAATGCTGTTATTCTGCTTCTGTGTTTTGCTGATTATGAATTCTTTGCTTTTCTTTTTTTCAAGTACGTAAATTGTTGATAATGATTACTTCTTAAATACAATCTCGAACTATGATTTCTACATTTAATTCTTGATTTCTATGTAATTGAAATGCGATAATCCTACGGGATTTCTCTTAGACTGTCAGACTGTTTTGCGAATGCATGCGCCGATACGGTAGCTATTTGTTTTAACAGGGAGGGCTAAAGTACCGGTAGGTGCGGTGGGCGCACCGGGGGGAAGCGACGAAGGGAAGTGCAGAGGATCCAAAGCGGGGCGACACTGGCGGGGGCCACCGTTGCGGTCGGGGCTAGTCAGTTGAGGACCGGGGACCAGCCGCTGTTACAGTATTAGGGGGCTGACGATCCAGATTTTCGTCTCTACTTTGTAGTATTAGGGGGCAGAATTTGGGTTTAGTTAGGATTCCTATGTGTGGCTTTGTGTGACCTGTGGTTCGGTTCTTACACTGACTGTCTGAATGACTAATACTGGCATACTGATGTACTAATGTACGGGTATTTAGTGTACTGGCTGATTGGTGATGTTAGCGCTATCTGCTGTACTACTAGCTTATTGCTACGCTATTTGTGTTGTGTTGCTAAAGAGGGCCTGAATGAATGTGAATGCTTAGATAGGCGCTGTTTCCTTGATTGATTTCCATTTCTTAGTTTATGTTTATTAATTGCTGATTAGGTCAAAATAATACAGTATTTAGGCTGTTGCTAGTATAACCCAGTATGTAATAAATTAGAAGTACGTATTCTGGAACATCTAGTAATTTGTACGCAATTTTGTATTTGTGACTGTAATTAATTTAGTGATATTAAATAAAATAAGAATTTGTACGCAGCATAGCGGAGAGTAGTTTAAGTGATTGTTTAGAATACTGTAGACTATTCACACTAGGCGGTTATTTGAAAATAGCGGGGCAACAGGCTGACATCAGTATCCAGTATACAGTAGTAAGTTTGCTGGTCTCCGGTCAGGTCAGGTATTCTAGGTCATTGATCAAGAAAACTTGCCACCTCCATGCAGCATAAAGGAGGTGCCACCTGTAGCTGCATAGACCCTCTTACTAGGGCAAATCTGGTCCTGTAACTAGGACCCCCTTCGTTCTGGGATAAGGACGCCCTTGGTCCTGGATTAAGGACCCATATACTTGGCTGCAGGGGTATATGGCCTGACCAGGCAGATGGTGATCTACCAATGGCTGGTCAGGAGTAGAGTGTTCTCATGTCCACTCTGAGAGCACTTCACTGCGACCTGCACCTGGCAGCAAGGGTACAGGGCATGACCCAGCAGATGAGCTGCAACAGCCAATGGTGGGTCATGTGCGCCAGAGTAGATATGGGTGATGGGCCTCATATCTGACTCCATTGCGACACCCACCCTGTGGAATGGCAAACCAGGGTGTGGTATTTGCCCCGAGAGCTGACTCGGCAAAAAAGCACCCCCCAACCCCCACTATGGATTACATTAGCAATGCGGAGGTCCGGCCACTAGAGGCCAGTGGAATTACCGGACACAATCGGCCTCACAGGCGTCAGTTAACTCCTGACCGGCTGCCTGTCTCACCCCCTACTGGAGAGAGAGCAGCCAACAATTCTTTGAGTCCCTTTCCTGATGACCTTTCTGGCCCAAACCCTGGGTCACCAGGAAGGCCAGATTGTGATGGGGAGAGGGATTCTGGAGTTGGAGGCTACTCTCATGTTCCACCCCGACCAACAAAGCCATTGGTGAATCTGAGGCAAGTCACAAGACTAGCCTCAGTAAACACCCTAACACTCGGGTCCCCAATGCGACAAGGTGAGCTGACTGCCTTGGCAGATAAGCTTTCTCTTAGCGCAGTGGGTGTTCAAGAGCACCGAATGCAGACTGGACAGACTGATGAGGTTCTGATTAAGGACATGGGGGGTGGTTGGCGACTCGCCCTCGCGTCAGCAGATGATAGTGGCAATGGTGGAATTGGTCTATTGATGAATCCAACTGCACATGCAGCATTGGACAAAATAGACCAAATCTCTAACCGCATCAGTAGTAAGATGAACCCCTTTTCGGCGACAGTTTAGTCCCACTTCGCACCTTGGGTGTTAAGTAGGTCATTAATTAATTAACCAATTAATTAATTGGTCGATTAAACAATTAATTAATTGTTTAATCAATCGATTTGTATCAAATAATGTTGCCAAAGGCAATTTAATTTGATACAAATCAATCAGATAGGGACGCGCGATGAATAAATTGTACTACAGCAAACGAAATATACAATACATAGGCACTGTCATACAATATACAATACATTTGTATTATTTTTGCCATACAGTAGGTAAAGATAGAATTAAATATAAAGACACGAGCGGGGCCCAAAACATAAATTACCCACTCACGATAATAAAGTGGCCCAGTTTGGCCCCTGAGTCATCCCTCAATAATCTGTGGCTGTTGGGCTCTTATTAACCGTAGCATGACTAACCCAAACATCAATGCGTGAATGGGGCCTGCCTACAGAGCTTTAAATTATTCAAACCTACAGCTTCGTTATTACATCAATTCATCCAAGAAATTAGAATAAACATCTGCTCTTGCAATAGTTTGCATTCTTTCATATTGTATTGCGAAGCAGTTTACGCATGCATTAGCTCAACAACAAAGGCCATACCCAAACGCCATGTGTCAAGTCCATGTGAGGGTTGAACCCACGACCTATTGGAGATGTGAATTCAAAGCAACCACTACACCAAGGTGGAACAGTAACGTTTGAATTTGTTCGTTAACGTTCGAATTTGTAAGACTCTGATTTAAGACCTGAGGCACTCCCCACAACCACAGCCACATCCACAACCACAGCCACAGCCACAGCCACAGCCACAGCCACAGCCACAGCCACAGCCACAGCCACAGCCACAACCACAGCCACAGCCACAACCACAACCACAGCCACAACCACAGCCACAGCCACAGCCACAGCCACAACCACAACCACAACCACAGCCACAACCACAGCCACAGCCTCAACCACAGCCACAACCACTGCCACAACCACAGCCTCACCTTCACCCACTTTATTGTTAAATACGCCTGAGAAAAATTCAAGAAACATCTGGTTTACAATAGATTATTCTTTTTTCACAACTCCATTCTAGCCTCCCTCTATAAAAGCCCCCATTCACCGCAACTGGTCATGTAAATGTTTACTGTTACTGTTTACTGTCTAAATGTTAAATGTAACTGTTTAACTGTTTTGATGTTCTTTGTTTAACCCCTATATTATTTATCCAAAGTTGAAAAAGAAAAATGAAATATAGTCGACTATTTTCTTATTTTTAATATAGCAACATTGAAATATATATTTATAACATAACACATATACATATACATATAGCAGAGTAACATTTAAGATATAACACATTGTAACACATAAGATATAACACATTGTAACATTTCATTCAATTGTCTAATTATCTTCTGCACTGTCTCGCATTAACTGTACGACTGTTACTGTTCATAATCCTAGGTAGATATACAACAGTTGCTGGAGATATAACTTTTCCATTCCCTACTCTGATTTTCTGTCCATTTTCATTGTCATTCTCCTCTGATGCTTCCTCACTGTCATCGCTTCCCTCCTTTGATTCTTCCTCACTGTCATCGCTACTCTCCTCCGATTCATCCTCATCACTCTCATTTCCTTCATTATCACTCTCCTTATGCGAATGTTTCTGCATTTCATTCAATTGTCTAATTATTTTCTGCAATTTATTTTTATTTCCTAATACATGTCTTAATATCTCCTCATTATCTGAGTCATTATCCTCACCACTTTCATGTTCCTCGACTTCTTTCTCGCTCTCATTTTCTTCACCACCACTCTCATTTTCTTCTTTCTCTATCTCACTCTCCGTTTCATCATTCTCACTTTCCTCTGATTTATTCTCTTCCTCACTCTCATCGTCCTTTTCACTATGTGGCTGTTTCTGTATATTCTTCAAAATATTCATGATTTTCTCGAATTTATGTTTCATCATTTGTTTAATCTCTAGAAAATCACTCTCAACTCTCTTTTTGTTTTCTTCTTCACTAAAAATATCATCATTATTTTTTAATTTCTTTGGTAATGGTTCCATTACACCTTCCTTTCTATGTATACTCATATGACGGGATATACTGTCTCGTCTCATTTCTTTATTACAAACCAAACATCTTTCATAGCTAGGCATTATATAGCAATGTCAATTGATATTATGAATTTTCGCTGAATGATTTTACAAAATTTTAAATAAATAAAACTTTTATGAAAATAAATAAAACTTTTAAAAATAAAAATTAGAGAATGAATGAGAATGCGGTGAATGGGGGCTTTTATAGAGGGAGGCTAGAATGGAGTTGTGAAAAAAGAATAATCTATTGTAAACCAGATGTTTCTTGAATTTTTCTCAGGCGTATTTAACAATAAAGTGGGTGAAGGTGAGGCTGTGGTTGTGGCTGTGGTTGTGGCTGTGGCTGTGGCTGTGGCTGTGGTTGTGGCTGTGGCTGTGGTTGTGGCTGTGGCTGTGGCTGTGGCTGTGGTTGTGGCTGTGGCTGTGGTTGTGGCTGTGGCTGTGGCTGTGGTTGTGGCTGTGGCTGTGGCTGTGGCTGTGGCTGTGGTTGTGGCTGTGGCTGTGGTTGTGGCTGTGGTTGTGGCTGTGGTTGTGGCTGTGGTTGTGGCTGTGGTTGTGGCTGTGGCTGTGGTTGTGGCTGTGGTTGTGGCTGTGGTTGTGGCTGTGGCTGTGGTTGTGGTTGTGGCTGTGGCTGTGGTTGTGGCTGTGGCTGTGGCTGTGGCTGTGGCTGTGGTTGTGGCTGTGGCTGTGGCTGTGGCTGTGGTTGTGGCTGTGGCTGTGGCTGTGGCTGTGGTTGTGGCTGTGGCTGTGGCTGTGGCTGTGGCTGTGGCTGTGGTTGTGGCTGTGGTTGTGGCTGTGGCTGTGGTTGTGGCTGTGGCTGTGGTTGTGGCTGTGGCTGTGGTTGTGGCTGTGGCTGTGGTTGTGGCTGTGGCTGTGGCTGTGGTTGTGGCTGTGGTTGTGGCTGTGGCTGTGGCTGTGGTTGTGGGGAGTGCCTCAGGTCTTAAATCAGAGTCTTACAAATTCGAACGTTAACGAACAAATTCAAACGTTACTGTTCCACCTTGGTGTAGTGGTTGCTTTGAATTCACATCTCCAATAGGTCGTGGGTTCAACCCTCACATGGACTTGACACATGGTGTTTTGGGTAGGGCTTTGTTGTTGAGCTAATGCATGCGTGGACTGCTTCATAAAGTACAATATGAAAGAATGCAAACTATTGCAAGAGCAGATGTTTATTCTAATTTCTTGGATGAATTGATGTAATAACGAAGCTATAGGTTTGAATAATTTAAACTCTATGGCAGGTCCCATTCACGCAGGCCCCATTCACGCATTGATGTTTGGGTTAGTCATGCTACAGTTAATAAGAGCCCGAACAGCCACAGATTATTGAGGGATGACTCGGGGCCAAACTGGGGCCACTTTATTTTCGTGAAAGGGTATATTTATGTTTTGGGCCTCGATTGCGTCTTTATATTTCATTGTAGAGTATAACTCAACAAGGGGTTCCATGGGATGCTTAATCCTTCACGCATGCCATACCAAAAACTATGGTTCTGTTTGAAATGTTAAGGTGGACCTTTCTATATAAATAAAACCATGTAAAGTTAGATCATTATCTCTAAAAATATTAAGTGAGGTTTTTAAAAGTTTTTTAAAAAGTATATCTCAATAAATTTTGTTTTTTGTCTTTTGTTACTATGGAATATTTCATATGTCCTTATGATGCCACACACAGAATTCATTCAGAAAAATATGTTACGCATTTAAGAAAATGTCGTAAGAACTTTTCGAATCAAAAAATGGTTCAGTGTCCTTTTCAACCCGCACACAGCTTTAGAGAAGCTGAAAAGGATCACCATTTGCGGTTTTGCGAATATAGGTCCAGGAACTCAATTTTTCATATATTAAAAGAACAGAAAAAAGAAGAGAAAAAAGAAGAGAAAGAAGAGAAGAAGGGAGAATGTTCAATGGCGTGGGGAGAAGAGGTGTGGGATTATTGATCACATGGTGTTTGGGTAGGGGTTTGTCTTTGAGTTAATATGCGCGTGGACTGCTTCATAAAGTATAACGCAAAAGAATACAAACTATTGCAAGAGTAGATGATTATTCTAATTTCTTGGATGAATTGATGTAATAACGAAGCTATGGATTCAAAGGGATTAGTCAAACTGGGGCCACTTTATTTTCGTGTGAGGGTATATTTATGTTTTGGGTCCCGATTCGTGTCTTTTTATTTAATTCTACCTTTACCTATTGTATGGCAAAAATAATACAAATGTATGTATATTGTATTGCACAGTCCTATTGTATTGTATATTTCGTCTGTTGTAGTACAATTTATTCATCGCGCGTCCCTATCTGATTGATTTGTATCAAATTAAATTGCCTTTGGCAACATTATTTGATACAAATCGATTGATTAAACAATTAATTAATTGTTTAATCGACCAATTAATTAATTGATTAATTAATTAATGACCTACTTAACACCCAAGGTGCGAAGTAGGTCCAACTGTCGCCGAGAGTGGCATACTATTACTACTGCGCTTATTTCTGTCTTATAACCTGTAAATATACTCATTCGTTTATTGTTTTGGTTAGATTCACCCCTTCTATAACCTGTGTTTTTGGTGAAAACCTGGTATTCTTCACATGGGGGTAACTGCAAAGTGAAATATAACGGCAGAAAGACTGGTATTCTTCACATGGTCCTTTAATTAACTCATATTTGGGTTTAAAAAGATTGTAATTACGGATTGGATTATACAAACAAATACGTACAAACAAATACAAATACTAATATTGAAATAACTCATATATATTTAATTTAATTTGTTTAATTACTGTAAACAGCAATAACTGCCATATAGATAATATACCAGCACCAATAATTATATTTTTTATTAATTATATTTAATTATATGTGGATATGTACAAGTATAACGCCCCGAATTCAATAATTATCCGCCAAACCCACCCTATGGATCCCCGCCCCATCTCCGAACCCTAACCCTCGCAAAGACCGCCATCCACCACGGAGGCAGAGGGAGCTGGACTGGAGGAGCGCAAACTGCAGCCACCGGCAAACACCCCTGAGGACACATGCGAGGCCCCTTAATTATTTTGCACTTAGGAGTTCGTATTATTCCCACGTGTGGTGCCTTCCCGGCACGCCAAAATCTCCCCCTCTGAGTCATAGTTCGCTCCTCCCATCTTGGCATCGTCTACCCAAACACTACCCATGGTGCCATTCCTGGCTGCTCGCCCAACCTGATGATGCTCCCCGCGAAATCCATCGCCGGCTCCTCGTGCACCCAGGTCCGCTTGCCGGGTTTATCCCCAAAGGCCCTTGCCCCGCTGGCCGTCACCACTCTCCCGCCCACCCAGTCCGTATCTGAGTGGCCGATCCTCTCGATGGGCGGCATCTCCCCGAACTCGTCGCCATCTTCCTCCGTTGCTGGGAGTGGATCCAGGCCCAGTATCCCGGTAGATCCACCGTGCTCCTTTCCGCCTTGGCCTCCGCCCGTTACTCTCCACCCTTCCTGTTCCCTTGGTCTCTTCCTCACAAAATCACCCTCAGAGCCCGCTGGCATGGGCATCGCTTGCAATCCCGATGTCGACTGTTTCGTTGATTCTTCCATCCATCCTAGCTCCTCCCCCAGAAACTCGCCCGAGCTGCCTGATCCCCACCTCAGCTTGTCCAAGTTCTGGGCCTCAAATTCGCAATCCTCTCCCTTATCCTCCGCCTCTCTCTCATCTGCCTCCCTCCTTTCTTGCCTGGCGACTTCTTCCAGTCGCTTCTCCTCAAGTCTATTCGCTTCTAGCTTCTCCCATCTCTTGTATGGTGTATCCACCTCCATGTCTACTAGGTGCCGGCTGTTGTACTACACCGACTCGCCCTTCAGCCCCGGGTGTTCTACCAGACCTTCGAAGGCCACCTTAAAGGCTCTTCTGTAGTTTAGAGGTGTTCCTGATAGCAGAAACGCCGTCGGCTCTCTTCCAATAACCACAGCCATGAATAGGCTTAGTAAACCTATCATTACCCAATCATCCTGTAGGATATATCTCTTCTGATATATCTTTAATGCTCCTCTTCGGAACTGATACACCTCCTGTTTCCCTGGCCTCGCTCCCCATTTCAGCGAGTTCGCCAGCTCCGCTCTGTACTCCTCCCGGAACTTACCCCAGTCCATCGGCTTGTGGCAGACAAGTCCCATGAGCTGGCCCATCGCCACTGCTTCCCATTGCCCACTCCATGCTCCTCCCGGAACTTGCCCCAGTCCATCGGCTTGTGGCAGACAAGACCCATGAGCTGGCCCATCCCCACTGCTCCACAATGTCCTGTGTTCTGTACTACCCCCAAAGTTATTTAGTTTATTTTATTTTATTTTACCTATGTTACCCCTGTCTGTGCTATTATCCTATCTACCTTTCTACTTCCTTCTTACTATGTACCCTACTACTACTATGGTATGCCTACATACCCTTTACTTTCTTACTACATGGCGCTCTCGGTGCCCAAAACTTCTAACTTCTATGGTACTATGTACCCTAATACTGCTACTACATACATAATGCTACTACCTAATACCAACATACCACACCATTCACTCTCTCACTACGTGGCGCTTTCGGTGCCCACAACCCCTCTGCTACTACCTCTATGGTATACCTACATACCATACCCTCTACTCTCTTACTACGTGGCGCTTTCGGTGCCCACAATCCCTAACTCTCTCGGTACTATGTACCCTACTACTACTCTCGTGGTATGTCTATGTACCACACTCCCTAATCTCTAACTTAACTCTCCTCTTACTCTCACTAATTTCTAACTCTTCTCTTACTCTTACTAACTTCTACTAACTTTCTAACTTCTTACTCTTACGGTACTATGTACCTCGCTACTCTCGTGGTATGTCAATATACCACACTCCCTAACTTCTAACTACTTACCGAGTGCTACGTATTATCTACTACTATTATGTTCTACTTTCTCACTACTTATTTTATTATTATTTATTTTATATTTTTATATTTGTGTGGGAAGGGCGTCTCGCCCTCATTTCCACCCACCTCAGTCCAACATATTGGACGACTAAACATTAAGGCGATTCTTCCAGTAGGCACTCTCCCACAGCCCCCCTGTAGGTCCTCTTATCCTTCGCCACACTCTCCTTGTCAATTCCAACTCTCTAGGAATTGATCCTCCCTCCTCCACCACCCTAAAATCGGGTCTTTCGGTCGCCTTCTTGATTTCCTCATGGTCCCCTGGCAGCAAAATGCCACCCTTCATTTTGTCGTCACCTGGCGGTAGAATGAAAGGAAATCGAAAGAATAGATAGAACAGAATTGATAATACTAATCCTATCCCTTTCTACCTGTCTTCTTACTTGACCTCCCCCTTTTCGGTATGCCTCTCAACCGGACCAGCGTCTCCTCCAGACACTTATCCGGACATCTCACCGTCCACTCTTCTCCATCCTCATTGTTTCTAAGTCTTCTGCATCGATTCCATTCTCCTCCACCCACTCCTCCATCCCGTCCTCATCTCCAGGACCTCATCCTTACTCGAGATAGTAGTTTCCACCATCCTACTCGGCCTCGTCTGTAACCCTATCTCCTCGGCCACCCAGTTCTCCACCAGAGTGAAGGCTGCTCCGCTGTCGACCAGCATCAATGTTGTGACTGATCGGCTGCCCTTTCCTGTTATTCTCACTGGTACTACCCCGAGTAGTACTTTCCTATTTCTTCTTGCTCCCGTGGTGCTCGAAGCCATAGTTTGGCCTCCAGTCTCATCATATCCTATCGGTGTTTTTTCACACTCTCCGATTCTGTGTCCTTCCACCACGCAGCGATGACATAGTCCATTTGTTTCTGCATAGGCTACCCGATCTTGTTTAGGCGACGCTTGCCAATGCTTACAACTCATGGTCTTATGGGTTCCATCCCTATGCAATTGACATTTGTATCCTGGATTGTAGCGTTCCTTGTATAGTCCTTCACATATTGCGCGTAGATTCATATCTACCGGTTTAGTGTTTTGATATTTGGACTTGGCCTACTGGGTATGTTGGTGTATTTTGTTTCTGTCCCTGCCACGGTGTGGCCCTACTCCCAGCTAACTGTGGACTAGCAGTCCCCTGCGTGGCCGCATGTGGTAGCGTCTGTCTCATTCTTGGGAATGGATCCGCCAGACTGTGAATGGGTTTAGGCCTGTTGTATTCAGCTTTTGGTGCCTTCCCCAAACTATCCTCACTGTAGACTGGGTCTGTAATCAACTCTGCCTCATAATTGAGGAAGTTCGACATTTCCTCTAGGCCCGGTTCCGCACCTTTCTTCTCCCGGGTGGAGAAGGCGAACTTCCTCCATTTGTTTCTTAGCCAGATTGGCAGTGCCTGCGCTATCATGGTGATGTTATTTGAAGCGTTGAGTTCGTATGGCGCATCCAAGGTCTTTAGCACAATTAATGCCTTCTCAACCTTATTCGCAAAAGTCTTTATACTGACAGGGTTGTTCTGTAGGCCACCCAATGTTATCCCCCTCAAGGTCTGCCGGATGATTTTGGCAGGGTGTCCGTATTCCCTGTCCAGGGCCCGCCATGCAGTCGTGAATCCGCCCTCGATACCTTGATACTGCCTTATGATGTCGTAGACTGGGCCCCCTATGTAAACTTGTAAATATTTTAGGCACTCCACCTGCGTCAGATCGAATTTAAATGGCACCTCTGGCCTCGATCCTAGTCTTAAGTGCATCGACAATTGCCATTCCCATCGCCTGTGCTTCCAATGGGTTCAACGGATGCTGTACAGACTCTCCTGTTGGGTGCGGTTCACCTGTCGGGCCTGTCGATTTTTTCTGTGTCGGATATATCATTGGGGGTAATGGCCCCCTCCATATCTCTGCATCGCACGATCTATTCTGGTCCAAGGGGTTCGGTGTTTATATTCTCGGCTGAGTGTATTGCTGATATTGTAATGGGGGAATGTCACCCTGCCCCCCCCCCCCCACCGGTGTTATGTTTGGTACTGGGATTGATGTTAATATATTGGGGCCCACACACATATTGGCAATAACTCCCCCCTCCCCTGGGTATATGTTATATCCCTGCATATTATAGTCATACTGGTGTGCAGGTACCGGTGTAGGCCTATCCACTTCTTGCCTACCTACCAGTATGTACGCCGCAACTTCCGGATCTAATCCCGTTGTTCGCGCTACCCTATCGCCTACACTATCTCTTCCAGCATGGCCTATAGTATGTGCAGTAAGGCCTACAGTATGTCCTGCAGTCTGCCTGTGTCCTTCTGGACCGAAGTTTAATCTTCTCGAATATTCCAAGAAGTCCTCCCCATGACTACCGTACTCTCGATCGGCAGCTATATCCCATTGGGAAGTTTCTATTCGATCCCCTCTCCTGTTTTCGTCCTCGTACCGGTACATTCTGTAACCCTTCTCCTGGTGTGTGGTATATCTCACCATGCTGCGTCTCTCCGGGGCGATGGCAATCTCCCGGAGTTCGACTCCTGAATCTCTAACTCCATCTCTATTACCGACGGTTCACTGTCCGTCCTTGCTCTCCTGTGGCAACGCTTCTTCTATTCTCTTCTCTTCTTCTCTCTTCAGTGTAGCGATCCCCTTCGTGAGATCTCTCTTCGACCCCCCGGATAAACTCCACTGTTCTTCTTCCCTCTTCTGACTGGGCTCGATGTCTTGTTGCTCGCACGCTCATGATGACAACCTCTCTCTCACTGCCCAGTTGGATGCTCCTGTGGATATTCGCAATCTCCCTACTATTCTACATTGTCGGGTGCCACGGTTTACCTAACTCGCCCTGCGCATTATCCGCCGACGCCTGTGGGACATTCCCTGCCCCCCCCCCTCTTGCCACTAATCTCTCATGGTGGGGTGCCCGTAGCCCCCCCCCCCACCCATTCATTCACCACCTTTTACTTCGCTACCTCCTACTTCGCTTCTACGCCCCCTCTCTAGTCGACGCACTATCTCTACTCCGGCTGGGTCTACTCACCCTTGCCTTTCCCTGTGCGACTGCATGGCCTTGCAGGCTCCCATCGGGTTGACTCACCCTCGCTACTCCCTGCCTAAATACGTGGCCTTGCAGGCTCCCGTCGGGTTGACTCACCCCCGCTACTCCCTGCCTAACTACGTGGCCTTGTAGGCTCCCGTCGGGCTCACCGTAATCAATTATATTATTACCTAAATTATTTAAATTATTTTGTTCGGAATTGTGGTTATTATTTGGATTACTTTGTACATTTAAATTATAATTATTATTTGGATTATTTTGTGCGTCTAAATTAGTGTTATTATTTGGATTATTTTGTGCGTTTAAATTAATATTATTTGGATTATTTTGTACGTTTAAATTAGTATTATTATTATTGGGCAAAATATTATTTCCTGCAATAAAAGTTTGATTAGGGTTGTCTATTACGGTACTATTAATATTAATTCCTTGTAACGTATTATTGTTATCCCCCCCCCCCCCCCCCCCCCCCCGCCCGTACGGTTACACCAGTCCTGGGCCTGTCGTCCGGTGCCTGTAAGTGGGGTGTTAACAAACGTTTCCGTTACTTCTGGCTCCTCGTAAACACTGCCCAAACCAGCCTCACTCTCCGATAATCCCAACTTCGCCAGTTCCAACTGGCGCTTTTGCTTCGCCTGGTATTGCATAAGCCCCCTTAGCCGGGTATGCATATCATCCCGCATATGCTTTCCCGCTCTCTCTCTCTCTCTGTCCTCTCTCAAACTCTGGTCGGCCAATTCTGCCTCTCTCGCAATCCTCTCAACCCTCTTCGCCTCACGCTCTTTGCCCTCCCTTATTTCTCTCTCCGCGGTTCCCTCTTCCAGTTGCCTCTCCGACTCCCTTTGATCCAGCGCCACAAGGTCTAGTTGACACGCCAGAATGCTATCTCTAACACCCTTCTTGCTTTTGCGGAGGATGTAGCGGACTCATCGGTCGCGACGCACTCCCGTCGCCTCTCTGTCCTACTAACTTTCCCCCGCTTTCTGAGGTTCTTGCTCACCGACGACACCGAATCCTCGGGGTTAACCTTGGGTTCGCCATCGTGCGGGTCCACCCAACCCACTAACTTAACTCCCCTAGCATCCACTAAGTAAGGCCCTACGTACACTACTTCAGGCTCCATTAGACCGGATCGCCACAATTCAAACAGTTCGGTAGCGACCTCCCTCGCTCTCTCACTCGCCAGTTCTCCCTGTCCAAAACGGAATAAATAGTGAAAGTGTTTATTCGGCTCACCTAGCCTCTGATATAGTTTAGGCTGGTCTACCTTTCTCCCTTCTTTGGCCTCCTTAAGCAGTTTCTTGGTGGCGTTGTAGGCCCGTCGTAGCCCCTCACTCGTCCCGACGTCCTCTTTGCCGACTCCGCCTCCTCTCCTCGTCCAGCGTCGTACCGGCAGCCCCACTGTCGCCGTTCCGGTGGGCCATCCGCGCCCTCGGCCTGTGGCTGGCCAGCGACTTCGGTACTCCGACCGCCGTTGTGCGTCGACTCGTCTCCCCCTTGTGGTTGATGGCCACCCTCAGAAAATACAAGTTAATTGTTACCAGTATGGCAGTGGCGGTCATTAACTATGACCGGTCTGCACTGACTGAACTGAATAACACAACTGACCGGTAAAGCAGTAATGTAAGATAATATATGATTAATCACACATTAAATATTGGTTTACCTCCTACACTACTTTGGCCCTCTACCCAATGTATAGAAAGGAACTGTTTAATATAAGGTGTTCTATTATTCTATAATTGAGTCTATTTTCGTGTTACGGAGCTATTTTTCGAAATTAAAAAAAAATTAACATTTTTTTTCGAAACGGTTTTTTTCCAAATCCTAGGGTTGAGCTCCGTTTTGTAGTTCGTCTTTCAGACACTAAAGTTGCAATAACTTTTGAGTGTGTGAATGGATTTTGCTCATATTATGTGCCTTACTTTCGATTATCTTTCAACGCATGTACAAATTTAAATTAAAATCAAATAAAAACTATTTAAACTAGAATATCTAAATGCTATGAAGCAAATAGACCCATGTACCGCGCACTTATCTTGCCTCAGTTTGCTTTATTTCTCTTTGCAGTTTACCCCCATGCGAAGAATACCAGGTTTTCACTAAAAACCAGGTTAGGCCTACATAAGAAGTGAATCAAACCAAAACAATAAACGAATTAGTATCTGTACAGGTCATAAGATGTGTTCCACCTTGGTGTAGTGGTTGCAATTGAATTCACATCTCCCGTTGGTCATGGGTTTGATCCGATCCTCACATGGGCCAGGGCAGTTTTCGTTTCGGCACGAATGGTTTAAAGGGACCAGCCAGGGCGTATCTCTGCTATCGTATCTCAGCTGCATTTTTAAGAATGCTGTGCCGGCTTGTCAACAAAATTGCACCGCCACAACTCCCTATCACCCATGACATTTGCTAGATCATCCGCATCTTTAAGGCCAGTGTCCTTTAAGATGCGTCTCAAGAAAGTCATGGGCTGTCCACCATGCTTATTCACTCCATGAGGCTGCCAAAGTACAAGATTATGCACTGGCTGGTCCTCACGGCGAAAGCAATGTCCTGCAAAGCGGAGGCGATTTTGTTTTAGTGTCAAGCTTGGGGGAACCAATGAGACACCTCTAATGTTATATAGTGTCTGGTTGGAGATGTGTGCATTGTACTTGACACAATGAACCCGGCGTAGCATTCTCGTGAATGTGCCATCCAGAGATTTGGTGTCCTCAGCAGTTAGAGCCCAGCATGGACTCCCGAGGTCCTTGAGACCAGCGACTTTTGGCTACACGGACCGGCATTTCTCCACAAGGATATGTCACATTGGCCGACCGTCTTTGATTGCAATGTCGGAAGATTACCGACAGAAGCTGAGATAAAGACGGACAAGCATTGTAAGTCGAAGGCCAAGTCCAACACACAAAGTAAACCTATGGATGAATCATTAGATGCAATGACTGAGATACCTACATGCGAACTCAATAACACAGACAGCGATTTGGGGCAAGTAGGAGTAAATCAGACTCTGGGTTTTCACTTAGACGAGGACGGAGTCACAACTCCAGAGTCGAACCGACCCAGCTCGACGATATAATTGCGGACAATGACACCCAGACTGATAGCGATTTCACCTCGCTGGCTTGTATGAAAACAGACGGAAACAGACTTTGTTAAACCCAACAGAAATGGTGACTGACGCACAAGTAGTCTATAATTATGACATAAAACTGGACAGACTCATCCCACAACATTACATACATAAGGACGTTGCAGGAGGTTTAAGGACTCAATTTAAACCAATACCTACAGACAATTTATATTTTCAACCACCATCAA
Organism: Nemertoderma westbladi; assembly: GCA_032718475.1. Taxonomy (NCBI): domain Eukaryota; kingdom Metazoa; phylum Xenacoelomorpha; order Nemertodermatida; family Nemertodermatidae; genus Nemertoderma; species Nemertoderma westbladi. The sequence goes on from JAUCBJ010008780.1 coordinate 68,132, forward strand.
GGGTCGCAAAGAAGGCCTTTGATCGTATGGTAAATCTATCATCTTCATGGAACATGGAACATGGAACAAGAACGACAAGTAAGGCCGCATGGTTAAAGCGACTTCTAATGTTCGCAAGTAATAGACAAGAGTACTTAAATGGTAAGATTAGTTTCGACCGGCGTTTGTCTCTAAACGAAATAGACGAGGCCGAAATAAATGTAATACGACATTTCCAGCTTCGAGAATTCTCACAGGAATTTAGGTTGATTGCAGCAAGGAAGGCTGTGACGTCATCAACACTAACCAAGTGGAGTCCTACTATATATAAAGGGTTGTTATGTCACAAGTCGCGCCTCCAGGCAGCCAATCTAAAAACAGATTTTCAGTACCCAATCACAATTCCCCGCATTTAGAATTGCAGCGATCCATGATACTTGACGCTCACCTGAAGCTTAGGCACGCAGGTCGCGGCCATTGTCTATCCATGTTGCGTCATCATTTCATATTGATCAAGCCTACAAAGGCCCTCACCTCAGTCTTGGCCAATTGTATCGCTTGCAAGAAACTAAATACTCGGTTGGGGGTACAGGAAATGAATAATTTGTCAGCTGCAAGAGTTCAGGCGTACCATCCCCCATTCACAAACACCATGCTCGATTGGTTTGGTCCCATCGAGACAGCCCGAGGACGGTCAGTAGTGAAAAGATGGGGGCTGATCCTTACATGCATGGCCACTCGAGCCATACACATCGAACGCCTTGCTGACATGACTACAAATTCCTTACTTCTGGCTTTAAGTCGATTCATTGCCCGACGTGGGCTTGTAAAAGACTTTTATTCAGACAATGGCACAAATTTTGTTGGGGGGAATAACGAAATCAATCGTACCCTTAACAAAATTGACCACAACCAAATAGCAAAACAACTAACCCCTGACCATGTTGAGTGGTACTTTAACACCGCAGACAGTTCTTGGCATGGTGGATGCTGGGAACAGCTAATCCGCTCCATAAAGATCGCCATGACAAACACTATACCTGCGAATAAGACACTAAATGACGACCAGCTAGTAACTTTGTTTACCGAAATTGAATCGACTCTAAACTCCAGGCCATTGTGTTTAGTACCCGACGGTGATAACGATGTTATTACTTTGACACCCAACCACATTCATGTGCAATCTCCGACACCACTGGTGCCTGTATCAATACCCGACGATTCAGACCTTTACTCGCGAAAGAATTGGCGAGTAACACAACTGTTAGCCAGCCGGTTCTGGGAGATATGGCTCTGTCATTACTTGCCCACTATCTCTGCCAGAACCAAATGGTACGAATCCTCCCGTAATATGCAAAAGGGAGATTTCGTGCTGCTCGCTGATGCCAACCTCAAGCGTCGACTATGGATCACTGGTGTCGTAACAGACGTACACACAGCACTCGACGGAGTTGTAAGAACTGTAACTGTTAGGACACGTAACCTTCAGGTAATAAAAAGGCCAGTACAGAAACTAGTCCTACTAGAGGAGACGCATGATGCAACCGGTGATTATAAAGTTATTAAACTTCCATTGACGTACTGTAATAAACGCCCATAACCTCACTATATCCAGTACATTACATTTCATTTGGTCGAGGCCATCAGACCAATCCATTTTCCCTACGTGTAAATTTCCTGTCTGATATGTGTATTGTATTGTATATCCTGCATACACATAGGAGCGGTATATTATATGTTGGAAAAATTTAAAATTTTGTTGGTATTTTGAAAAGTTAAAGATAGAAGGACTGTACCAATAAAAAAAAAAAAATAAATAAAATTAGTAAAATGTTATCAATATTTTAAAATTATAGCGCTCAAGAAAGCCGATCTCGCATGTACCCGGGCCAACAGTGCAACGACCTCCCGGTCAAATCCGAACGCCCAAGCGTACCAAAACACGCGTTACCCGGGGTCTGCTGAATAGTCATTCCTTTTTAAAAATGGGATTGCACAACACAAAATCTTTTCTCTGTTGAAAAATATCTCAACTAAATGTTTACGAATTTATTTTACCTGCTAATCCTGTTTTTTATCTTCTATTTGGCTAGGCCTAACCCGTATTGTCTCTTTATTTTATACTCGATCAAAACAAACTGACTTTCAATACTAGCCTGCAGCCAGTCGTCCAAAAAATTATTATCACTAAATTAAAATCCTTCCCTAAAATTTATAAGTCAGTCAATTTCACAGTGGGGCTTAACTTGGTTTTTGGCAAAGGTTGGACCCCGTTCATGAAAATAAGTTTTTTGAGCTTAGTTGGTCCCCTAATGTAAAAATTCACAAAAATTAAAATATTTCATGGGTGGCTTTTTATATTAAAACTATTTAAGTAATTATTTAATACTAATCATATTACTAAATTTCATCACTTACTCCCCCAAACATATTGACAGGTTTATTTTGCTCCATTGGTGTCACATTGTACAAAAAATAAAAAAATTTAAAATTTCATGGGTGGCTTTTAATATAAATGCTATTTAATTATTTATTTAATACTAAATATTATTACCTTTAACAAAGGATGTTACCCCATTCCTGAAAACACGTTTTTTGGCTCTAATCATGTCTCGATGAATAAAATATAAAAAATGAGAAAGTTTCATGGGTGGCTTTTAATATAAATGCTATTTAATTATTTATTTAATACTAAATATTATTACCTTTAACTAAGGATGTTTGTTACCCCATCCCATACATGAAAAAAGTTTGTTTGGCTCCAAGCATGTCTTGGTGAATAAAATATAAAACATTAGAAAGTTTCATGGGTGGCTTTTAATATAAATGCTATTTAATTATTTATTTAATGCTAAATATTATTACATTTAACAAAGGATGATTGGTACTCTTTCCCATACGTTAAAACTAGTTTTTTGGCTTCAAGCATGCCTTGATGAATAAAATATACAAAATTAGAAAGTTTCCTGGGTGGCGTTTAATAAAACAACTATTTTATTATTCAATTAATACTAAATATTATTACTTATATATGTGTAATATTATGGGTTTGTTCAGAAGTGGAAAAAATGGGAGCGCGTCACCGGGGGTTGAACCAGCGCTATACGTACGTTTCGGCCTAACAGGCCTCATCAGTAGCGCTAACCAGCTCAGCCACTAGCCCCTGACACTCACAGTCCCACCTAATCCACTTCTATTGAACGGGCAGTCTTAAGTTGCATATATTCTATCTCTAACAGCGGACCTAACGGCCTCAAATATAGCGCTGGTTCAACCCCCGGTGACGCGCTTTCTCATTTTTTCCACTTCTGAACAAACCCATAATATTACACCTTTAATTACAGTTGCAACAGCTCATCTCCAATTTATTTAATTACTTATATATATATATATATATATATAGTATATAAGCCCATTCTTTATACAATGAAGGACTAGCGTAGATCAGCAGTTGGAAGATATGGACCAGTCCACAATCTTCATAAAAAATCCCATATTTTCAAACATTTTATCTATAATCTATGTATTTATTTACTTTTTTATTCATATAATTCCTCAACTGGTGGTCAGCAACATTGTATCAATAATCATTGTGTCTTACCTACAACTGTACTGAGTAGTTGTAGGTAATAAGACACAATGTGTACTCTCTCTATATAATTGTTTATTTATCTTACCAATCAAACCAACCGAACCAACCATATATTAGTAGAACATCAGTAGGTATAATCTTTCACATTATTCACGGATGGATGCACACACCTCCTATACTACATTATAATATAAAATAACAGCTACATTAGTTCATGATTGTTCTTAGTCTTGGGTATAGATATACAGTATGCTTCAGTTTAAGGCATATTTTTCATTCATTCATTTTTAAGTGGTTCTTAAGTTAAATATAAAATACATTTAAGAACATCGATCTTATTATAAATTTATAAAACATCATAAACTATTTAATTTTATTTCTTACATAATCTTACACACTGCCTATAATGGTGCGCCATTATCTGATATACCTTAATGTATACATGTATATAGTCTAATGTTGTTAGTGGACTGAAATGTTTATTTCGTTCCTGAAAAATGCCACATCATTCTAAGATTGGGTTAATTTTCTGAACAAGCAACATTTTCTTGAAAAACATGGTCGAAGTATAAAGTTTTAGAAAGTCATCCAAGATACGCAAATTAGCTACTTCAAGCAGTTAAGGAATATAATTCGAAACATGTATGAACTATTTTTGGTTTATAATGGAGTATACTGTATATCAAAATAATTACATATATTTAGTATTAATTGGATAAATAAATAGTTGTATTATTAAAAATTACCAATGAAACTTTCTAATTTTTTGTATTATAATCATCAAGATATGCTTGGAGCCAAAAAAACTTGTTTTCATGAATGGGATAGGGTACCAAACATCCTTTGTTAAAGGTAATAATATTTAGTATTAAATAAATAATTAAATATAATTTATATTAAAAGCCACCCATGAAACTTTCTAATTTTTTATATTTTATTCATCGAGACATGATTAGAGCAAAATAACTTGTTTTCATGAATGGGGTAACATCCTTTGTTAAAGGTAATAATATTTAGTATTAAATAAATAATTAAATAGCATTATATTAAAAGCCACCCATGAAATTTTAAATTTTTTTATTTTGTGTACAATGTGACACCAATGGAGCAAAATAAATCTGTCAATTTGTTTGGGGGAGTAAGTGATGAAATTTAGTAATATGATTAGTATTAAATAATTACTTAAATAGTATTAATTTAAAAAGCCACCCATGAAATATTTTAATTTTTGTCAATTTTTACATTAGGGGACCAACTAAGCTCAAAAAACTTATTTTCATGAACGGGGTCCAACCTTTGCCAAAAACCAAGTTAAGCCCCACTGTGATTTGTTCGATTCGTCGATATTGTTCCATGAAGATGATAGATTTAACATACGATCAAAGGCCTTCTTTGCGACCCTTGATGGTGGTGCAAAATATAAATTGTCTAAATTGTCCCAGGTATTGGTTTAAATTGAGTCCTTAAACCTCCCGCAACGTCCTTATGTATGTAATGTTGAGGGAGAAGTCTGTCCGGTTTTATGTCATAATTATAAACTATTTGTGCATCAGTCACCATTTCTGATGGGTTTAACCTACCGCGTCTGTTTTCAGCTGTCATACAAGCAGGCGAGGTGAAATCGCTATCAGTCTGGGTGTCATTGTCCGCAATTATATTGTCAAGCTGGGTCGGTTCGACTCTGGAGTTGTGACTCCATCCTCGACTAAGCGAAAACCCAGAGACTGATTTACTCCTACTTGCCCCAAATCGCTCGGCCAATGTGACATATCCTTGCGGAGAAATGCCGGTCCGTGTAGCCAAAAGTCGGTGGTCTCAACCTGGCAGAACTTGCTCGGCATCATCCCCCGAGATGAAATGTCAGTGGGGCTCTGAGTTCGCCGGGATAATACCGCCAGTCCTCCTTGATGGAATAATCGAGGATTCCGGCTCGTCGGTTTGCGACAAATGTTTTAAACTGGATCTTATTTTGGTTTATATACATTAAAACTAATGTCGCATCTGTCCAGTATGTTGTCCTCAGAGTTGCCCCAAGTTCGCGATTTACGAGTTTTGATACGGTGACGGCGAGCACGGCGGCTTGCAACTCAGCCCTAAGGATTGTCATATACCGCAATGGATGGTTTTTGCCCTAGAGTTTACGAATGACGTCTCATATGATCCAGGCGCAATCTCGCGGCGAAGGTAAGCCACTACACCGAGGCCGTGATCACTTGCATCGCTACAGCAATGGAGCTCGAGATGTTCAGGAAAGTCTAATTGGTTTGGAAAATAAACTCGTCGTTTGTAAGCAAGGAAGTTGTTTCTCCCAAACTCTCCACTGATCCTCGTGTTCCTTTGGGATTGGATCATCCCACTCGATACCTGCCTGCCAGATAGCGCTCAAATAAATTCTCGCCTGTAGTATTACAGGGCTGATGAAGCAGAGGGGATCGAACAATCTGCTCATCATTGACAGGCAGATGCGCTTGGTGAGTTGCTCATTTGGTTCGACTCGCACTCCCACCTGAAAATTATCTACGTTTGGGTTCCACGCGAGTCCAAGAACCTTGGAAACAGGCACTGGCTCGAACTCGAGTTCGATATTACCGCTCCCATGTTCTTCTTCTGGGAAAGATTCAGCAAGTGAGGCAGATTTGGATACAAACTTCTTCAGTTTAAATCCGCCACCCACTAAGCAGTCCTGTAAGTCGTGAGCTATGTTAATGGCTTGCTCCTCAGTGTCACAGATCTTTAAGCCATCATCTGCATAAAAGTTGTGTTGAACTGTGTGTATTACATCGGCAGCGAACTTATCTGCTTGTCTCTTTGCTGTTTCTTTAATGACAAACAGCGCACTGTCCTGGCTATCTCGGGCCCCGAAAATCCGCACTTTCATCTGGTATTTGGTTGGCTCACCGGATATATCCTTTTTTGGATACCAAAGAAAGCGCAGACATCGCAGTCCTCGGCCAATGCATGGACCTGATGGTACATCGCCTCCACGTCGCATGTGAAGGCGAATAGCCGTTGTCTGAAACGCATAAGAATCCCAATAAGATTATTATTGAGATTCGGTCCATCCATTAGCTCACTGTTGAGGGACATCCCGCGATATTTATTTAGCAGCGCAGTCATTTACCACATGTACTCTACTCAGAGTCTCTACTCAGGCATCTTGCGCAAATGTCAGAATACAGAAATGAAATATAATTACATAATTCAGAAGTTTATTTTGTTTTGATGTGTATTGCCTAGTATGATTACTGCAGAATATGAAAACTATTTATAATATTGTAATTCTAAAGACTGAAACTGGAAACTATGAAAAACTACTACACCACATTAATAATGTGGGCTTATATAGTAATCGAATAATGTCGTCATTGCCGGAAGTGACGACACCAAATTTTCCTAGCAACAACATATAAATGATAAACTATTGGTCCAGCAAATATATTGTATACAGCAGCGGTAAATTTAAATTTCAGTAATTGATATAAAATATAATACCGCTCCAGGATCACGATATTCTGAACGCTATCGTGATCCTCCAGACAAACAAACAAATAATGAATAATATTAGAGCGAATAATTGAATAATAATAATTATGCACTTAAAAATACTCACTGATATTACTTACAACAAACAAAAAAAATATTATCTACTGTGAGGATCGAACTCTCGACCTGTCCCAGTGCTACCTGGCACTAAGTTACCAAGCCACTCGGTAGGCCGAGTAGAAAATAGCTTTCCTAATACAATAAACATTTATTTCCAATAGAGAATCAAAAAAAGTTTAACGATGTTGTTTGTTAATTCAAAAATGAAATATTACACAATTCTTTCCTTAGCACAAATCACTTTCTGGCAACTTATATAACTATAAAAAAGGCAAATAAGTGATTTTACTAAGTAAATAACAAATTATTGCAATAATGATCCTTCATCGAAATTAATAAATATAAACAAAATACGCGGCTTAATAAACCATTATCTATAATTAAGGTTTTCAAATTATTAGAAAATACTACTCGTATATAATTCAACTTACGTACTAAATTAACAAATAATTCTTTCAATCATACGTAAACTTTGATATTTACAATAATTCTTCAAACGTACGTAAACTTTGATATTTACAATAATTCTTCAAACGTACGTAAACTTTGATATTGATATCAATATATATTAATTATATTAATAAATAAGGCTTCTCTTAAGCAGTCAACGTTCCCATGACCCGGTAACGTTACCATCGGCAAGTACCGAATGGCTTCTCGCGCTTCTGGATGATCTACCAACATCGCAGCTTTGTTACTACATGAATAATACACTGTCCTAGGTTGAGATATAGCTTGTGGAACAAATCCAGTAATCCTCCTCGTCTCTTCCTGGTGTCTATCCGCAGTCTTATTGAACTCGGCTAAGCCTTCCACGAAAAGTTGTTTCGCCTTTGTCGCTCGTTCTTCTTGTCGTAATGTGTCTATCTCGTCCTGGTGCTCAGGCGTGAGCTTCTGCTCCTGATGTGGCGAAGTGAATGTTGAACAGGGACTCGAGAGTTTCAAACCTGTGGGTTTGGTGCTCAAGTCCCATGCCGCTTCGCGCCGCGCCTCCAGATCTTTGTACGCTCGACAAAGCAAAACGGCCGCTGTCGTTTCTATTAAGGCGGGAGTTGTACAATGTTTAATCTCCATGTATGGATCAAAGGTCGTAACGGTCAGCCTAACAGGCCTTGGGGTCTCTTTCAAAATCGATGCTTATCATTGGATTACTCATCGGGTAACCTCCTTAGTTGTTCCTAAGAATATATAACAAGAATTGGATTCCCATAGGCCCCTTGTGGTTTGAAACATCGAGGAAACAAAAGATCCTCCAAGTTAAATAAGTTTTTGAAAAAAACTAATCCACTCTAATTTGAGCTCTCCGATGATCGGTTCATCCCACTGTGAAGAAGAATTCAAATCATTGTTGATAGATTTTCTCATCATGCAATGATTTCTTAAAATGACTTTACCACCTACCGAAACGGGAACAACAAACTCCATTGGGTCATAGAGTCGAGCCATTAGACCGACTAAAATTCTGAGAGTCAAATCCATTTCACACAACATCAAAATCAACTCATCAATACCACCAATATCCTTGATCTTCTTATCTGGTTTGTTAGATAATTTAAGCTGTACCTTAAACCTAAAGTTATCTCCTTTGGTATCCCATATCATCCCCAAAAACTTTTCAGAATCTGGTTGTAGAACATTAAGTTCCTTATAGTATGAATTACTACAGGACATTCCTCTTGGTCATTTATTCCATCAAAAATCCAATGTTTGACAAAAAAACCGCCACGTCCCAGCAGTTTTTTTGTATCCTTCGCTAAATCGATTAGATCACTTTGCTAGTCTTCAGATGTCATCAAATCATCAACATTGCATTGCATTTAATACCCATTGCTGCAGTGTTGTGATTTGCTTGTGTTGCTATACCTCCACTAGGTTTATCGCCAAATCCAACAGCTGTTAACATGTAATGATCAGGTGGACTATTAATCTCCATATTCCTCCATAGAAAACGATGAACATGTTGATCCATCAAGCACATGTTTACGGAATTATTCATTTTTTTATAATATCTCCAACAAGAGCAATGTATCCTTGCCGAAAGCGAATTAATATTTCCATTAAATTTTTTACTAGATTGGTTCCTTTAGCCCAGTACTCATTCAAAACATGACCCATATAAGATGATGATGAATTAAATACTATCCTTATTGGTGTTGATTGTGAATCCGGTATTAAAACTTCATGATGAGGGATATAATGTATCGGCCCATAGTATTTTATAATCTCACTATTACTTAATTTTCGGGCGACCTTTCTCTGTATCATGTCCTTTATTTGATCGTCGTACAATTTAGCATACTCTAGTCCCATTTTGCTAAGGCGATTCTCTGTAGATCTTAATCTAGCTACTGCCACATTCACATTGTTCGGTAGAATAGACGGACTTTTTATCCATGGGTACCTAATTGTCCACTTTTCAGATTACTGGTTATAGGAAAGTCCATCCCTTATGAGTGCCATTCCCCATTCTGCTTCATTAGTGCAGTTGCTGTTCCCAATGGCACACCTTCCACATTTACATGACCCACATTTGGGAATACACTGAGTTCCCAAGCTTTCAACATCAAACATTTCTCGAAGTTCATCTACAAGCCTACTATCCGATACTATCATATGATTACTATTAGACCTTGTAACCTTGCTCTCCACTACAACTACAAACTACACTCTCCAGGATTTGGCATATTCAGGATTGGATGATTCCCTCTCAGGCAGAATCCAAATTGATTATTCAATAATTGCAAATTGTGTGATTGAGCTACAACCCTGGGCAATAGCTTACAACAATCTGAGCCTATTAATAGGTCAACTGCACCACTGGACCTTTCAATTTCTTGAAGAGATATACCTGGAAAGAAAGAAGTTACCTTTGCCACATCTATTCGTGTTATATTCGCGGTAAATTCCAGCATGCCATAAATTCTCACATACCAAGTGACACCATATGCATCTAATAAAGGGACTATATATTCCTTACTAACTAATTTGTCTGTAACATTCCCAACTTTCGTAACATGTAAGATAACTTCCTTTCCATTCAATCCAAGTCGTTTGGCAGTACTGTGTGTTATGTGAGAAAAATTAGCGCCTGAATCCCACAACACCGTGAGAAATTGTCCATTGCATTTAACTTTGCTTAAAGGAATAAGAACGCCATTATTTGAAACGTCGTTGTTTATAATTTTCAGAGAAGTGTGGAGTGATACTCTATCATTTCCTGTCCTACGAAGTAATGGGTGGTGAATTTTGCCACACCTCAGATTGTGACCAAAAATCAATTCACATGGTTTACGTTGTGTACAATTTCGTGATAGGTGACTTAATTGTAAACAACTGAAACAACCTCCCTTTCTACGGAGATCATCCAATCTTTGTTCTACATTTAATCTTCGGAAAATTTCACATCATGCCGTATCATGCACATTAGAATTATGATACCAACAATATTTATTGTAATTAGTGAATGTCAAATTTTGAGTTCTATTTCTTTCTGGAAAACCTTGTGATTTATTCCATTCTGGGAAATGTGATCTACATATCTTGAACTTGTCCTTGTGAACCGTAAACAATTTGGGCAACCTGGGCCAATCCTTCAACAATCTTGTTCATTACTGATTGATTATTCTGTAACTGTTCAGTAAAAGTTGTGAAATTCTCATGTGGATTTTCATCCTGACTATTGCTTGTTGAGGGGTGGATAAGTCTCACCAGTTAAATGGTTTATGCGCCCTTTGCCCCCCCCCCCCCCCCCCCCCCCCCAGACAATCACTACCTGCTTTATTATTTATCAAACACACTTACAGATATTAAAACCCACCCACTCCAGATGCCCAGCAACAGCAGAGTAAACATACAATAGCTGCCTCTACTCCTGTCTACCTACCAGTATTAAATTACAATGTATCTGGCAGGCAGGAGGCCATTGGCATTTTGGTCATAAATCATTATTGTTTTGAGTTTCAATTTAATTAATTATTTCCATATTTTGTACTCCCGTCTCCATTAGAGATTAAATAACAGGTGTGGGTGTGCGTGCATGGTTTGTACAAAATTATAAATATACAGTAGTGATGTTTAATACTTGTAAAAATTATTCCAATTAATGTAATGTGTCCTTTATTAATATTTTTTATATATAAATTTAAAGTAGGACCATTTTATATTGCAAACTGAAACTGATACAATGGCTCCAGAGAGAACTCATGAACAAAATCGCTTGTCAGTTTGCTTGATTTGCATGGGGAAAACTAAGGAAATGCGTAAATTGAATACAAATCAAGTAGAAACAATTAAAACATATTTTATTTCGGAATATAGTATATTAGATTCTCGATTACCTTCGGCATTGTGCGGAAATTGTCGAACAATAATTGACCAATATGGGAGAGGTAACTTTTCACGAAACATTGAAATGTTTGATTATAACAAGTTATCTTTTCCAAAACCAGCAACAAGAAGAGCAGCGTACGAAAAGTGTCGATGTTGTTTATGCAATTATGCGCGATGTAGTCAATTTACAAGTAGTGGTAGTAATATTTCTTTTCAGAAGAGAAAACCGCCAGGTCCTGTTTCTAAGAAGAAGCCCACCCCATCATCGAGTACTACTACTGAACAATCCTCAAATCCTACACCAGTTAAATTATGTAGTAGTTGTTTATCTGTTATATCCCGTGGAATAGAACATAAATGCAACAAATCCACACGTCTAGAAACTTGATAGCCTTGTGAGCTGGGGGAACTCCGACATCCAGAGAAAAGTTAGCGGCCTCAATAATTCGAGGTAAACAAACAAGTTCAGCATCGGATGATGAAATAACCACTCCTGCGATTTATAGTCCCAAAGGAAGATCCGATTTAATACTTGCAACTCACACTGGCAGGCCTATATCTGTGAAGATTCGTTCCTCAAAAATTGTTGACGATTTCAGCAAAGCCTCAGCGAAAATTATATTGTTTTCAGCAACTGACATATCAAAAATTCAACAAAATATTGGATTATCGAGTAAAGGGAAATGTGTAAAGGGAAATTGCGCACGCTTGAAAAATACAGAGCGCAAATTTTGGAGCTGGTACAATAGTGGCACACCTTCTAATAAAGCAATAGAATATGGAAACTGTGTACATGTGCCACTGTTAAAAGGAGATCTTCCACCGGAATTACATCCTCTCCTTGGGGGAGTCAATACGATATATGACGCTATGACTAAGATATGACCTGAGTCTGCTGAATGGGCCAAGGTTTGTCATATTGAAAGGGGGGCAATTCACGGTGGTTCGTTGGATGGTAACTCATGCAGGAAGTTGCTACGCAACATCGACAAACTTGCTAATATTGAGCCAAAGACAGTTAAGTCGAAACATTTTATTGCGGCTTTTCATGGATTGGAAACTGTTGTTGAATCCTGATTTGGGCAAAACTTTTCTTCAAATTCTAAGAACAACATCCGAGACTTCCATAGATGTTACACGGCTTTAGGTATCCCATTCACACCTAAGATCCATGCCATTATCCATCACATAGAAGATTTCTGCGACAAAAAAACGGTTAGGCCTTTGAACTTGGTCCGAACAAGCTTCAGAATCGATACATTCAGAATTTCAGACTAGTTCCTGGTCAAAATACAAGGTACCCTTGATACACCCAAAGTACTCTGAATATCTGTTACGAGCCGTTCAAGAATTTAACTCTAAACATTTGTAAATAAACTAAAGTAATATTAATAATATACAATAAATATTATTATTGTTAAATAAATATAAATCAATTTTATAATAAATGGATATTTTTAATAAACTTCAGTTTTCTGCATTAGTATATTCCATGCACACATATTTTAATAATTATTAAAAATAATGATTATTAAAATACTAATTGATATTTATAATTATTTATAATAAGTAAATATCAATACCTAAAATATATTTTATCGATATTTTTTTTAATTTTTGGATTTATCGCATTGCTTTAACATATAGACACCATTTTTTCTTTCCATATCCATGGGCTAATTTATTTTTGAAAACTAATATTTGTTAGTATTAAATAATTATTAAAATACTTTTAAATTACTAAAATATATATTGATAGATTTTTTTACATTTTTGTTTCTTTGCATTACTTTAACACATAGACTCCAAATTTCCATGATATATCCATTGGCTAATTAATTTATTGGTCACCAATATTTAGAAGTGTTAAATAATTATTAAATTACTTATAAATATAATTTTCTTCGTAAATTTTTTAAATTTTTCGCGAAATCGGATCATTCAATTTGATCGAAATGAAAGAGTCACAAAATATAACCCAAATTCTTGGGCAAATTTTTTGACAGAAATTTTTTGACAAATTTTTGATCAAATCTTTTGACTTTCATTTAAGATTGTCTATCTCTTGGAGTGGGTTAGAAGTCATGAATATGAAAGTCGATGTCGTTTTTTGTAAAAAATCTGAGGAGATTTTAATAAATTATTGCTGAAAAACACCAAGGATTTTGACAAGGATTTAATACTCATTATATTCATGAAATAGCTGAGATATTTGAGGTGAATTATTGTATCACATATTAACTTCGGCTCCAGCCGCTTTCGCAATACGATGAAACTATAATAAATATTCCAGAACACAACAATATTAATACGGAGATAGGCTACTTATCTCTCCACTCTGAGAGCCTCAAAAAGGGGGTGTTCCGACGCTATCAAAATTCATCCATCTCCTGCGGAAAGACGAAGCAAAGAACAGCTGATTACTTCTATAAAGGAAAGTGTTACCTGTTCTTTTGACTTTCGTTTAAGATTCTCTATCTCGTGGAGTGGATTAGAAGTTATAAATATGAAAATCGATGTGTTTTTTGAAAAAAATCAGAGGATATTTTGATAATTTATTGCTGAAAAACCCCAAGGATTTTGACATGGCTTTAATACTTAATTATATTCATGAAATAGCTGATATATTTGAGCTGAATTATTGTATCACATATTAACTTCGGCTCCAGCCGCTTTGGCAATACGATGAAACTATAATAAATATTCTAGAACACAACAATATTAACAGGTAGATAGGCTACTTATCTCTCCATTCTGAGAGCCTCAAAAAGGGGGTGTTCCGACGCTATCAAAATTTATCCATCTCCTGCGGAAAGACGAAGCAAAGAACAGCTGATTACTTCTATAAATGAAAGTGTTACCTGCTCCTTTGACTTTCATTTAAGATTCTTTATCTTTTGGAGTGGGTTAGAAGTCATGAATATGAAAATTGATGACGTTTTTTGTAAAAAATCTGAGGATATTTTGATAAATTATTGCTGAAAAACCCCAAGGATTTTGACATGGCTTTAATACTTCATTATGTTCATTAAAAAACCTGTTTACCTGTTACCTGTTACATGTTACCTGTTTTTTGACTTTCGTTTAAGATTCTTTATCTTGTGGACTGTGTGTGAGCGGATTCAATTCCGCTCACCATCCCCATAAAAGTTGAGAAGTGGCGTTTTCAGAAATATTGAGGAATACGAGATTAATTACCAACTAATCTCGTATCAACCCCAATAATGGGGACAACACACAACCCCAAGGGTCCACACAAAAGAGGTTAGAGGTCAAGCTACCTCGAGAAGGGAAGTGACAGCAGCGGGGGGGGAAACACTCCCACAGAGGTGGGAGCCGAGAATTAGGTTATTAGCCAATGAGGGGCGAGGGAAGAGGGTGGGTAGTCCGCTGGGTAGTAAAGGCCACAATAGTGTAGGAGTGAATATACTATCAGCATGTATCATTTTACCGTTCAGTTATCTCAGTCATCCAGTGCAGATCAGATTTCCGTACCGTCACCGCCATACCGGTATAATGTATTATCAACTCTCATTGTCATTGTCAACTGTGCTATCACGTATTATATATATATATCAGTCTATATCAACAACATCAAAACGACAACAACAAACTATTGCCTTTTCCAATTCCAC
>JAUCBJ010008781.1:0-29218 GCA_032718475.1 Nemertoderma westbladi
GCTGTCGACCAGCATTAATGTCGTTACTGATCGACCGCCCTCTCCTGATATCTTTACTGGTACTACCCCGAGTAGTACTTTTCTCTTCTTCTCCTCTTCTATAGTGCTTGTGGCCATTGCCTGGCCTCCAGTCTCGGACTCTCTGACTGCTGTTTCTCTACACTCTCCGGACCTGTGTCCTTCTACCACACATCGATGACATAGTCCGTTTGCGTCTGTGTAGGCTATACGATCTTGTTTGGGCAACGCTTGCCAGTGCTTACAACTCCTGGTCTTATGTGTTCCGTCCCGATGTAATTGACATTCGAATCCTGGATTATAGCGTTCCCTGTATAGTCCCTCACGTATCGCGCGTAGGTTTATATGTACCGATTTAGTGTTTTGGTTGTCTGTACTCGGCCTACTGGGTACGTTGGGATTATGTTTATTTATGGTGTTATTTTCTTTCTGTCCCCGCCACGGTGTGGCCCTGCTACCAGCTAACTGTGGACTAGCAGTCCCCTGTGTGGCCGCATGTGGTAGTGATTGTCCCACTCCCGAGAATGGGTCTGTCGGATTATATTCGGGTTCAGGCCAGTTGTATTCGGTCTTAGGTGCCTTCCCCAAACTATCCTCGCTATAGACTGGGTCTGTTATTAGTTCGGCTTCATAGTTCAAGAAGCTCGACATCTCTTCTAGGCCCGGTTCCACACCCTTCTCTTCCCGTGTGGAGAAAGCGATTTTCCTCCACTTCCTTCGTAACCAGATCGGCAGTGCCTGCGCTATCGTGGTGATGTTGTTAGACGCGTTGAGTTCGTATGGTGCGTCCAACGTCTTTAACACGATCAGCGCCTTTTCAACTTTGTTAGCAAACGTCTTAATGCTAACGGGATTATCCTGTAGGCCACCCGTTGTTATGCCTCTCAGGGTTTGCCTGATGATCTTGGCTGGGTGCCCGTATTCCCTGTCCAGTGCCCGCCATGCTGTCGTGAAGCCCCCTTCTATACCCTGGTATTGCCTCACGATGTCGTATGCTGGGCCTCCCGTGTATACTTGCAGATACTTTAGGCACTCCGCCTGCGTCAAATTTTTTGTTAGTATCTCGTTGCTATACATGCGCCGAAACTGAAGATATTCTTCCGGCCTACTCCCATCGAATTTGAATGGTTCCACGGGTGGTAACTCGATCCTTGTTTTTAACGCATCGATTAACGTGGCCATCCCCACTGCTTGCGCCTCTAATGGGTTCGATGGGTGTTGCATGGTTTCCCTTGCTTGGTGCGGTCCACCCGTTCTATTCTCTGCTCTCCTCTGACTTGGGTATATCATTGGGGGTAGCGGCCCCCTCCATATTTCTGTGTCACACGATTTGTTTTCGTCCAAGGGATTCGTTCTCGCTTCTATCGGGGTATATTGTTGATATTGCGATGGGGGAATGTCACCCTGTCCCCCCCCCACCAATATGTTTGGTACTGGGGTTGATGTTAATATATTGGGGCCCATGCATTTATCCGCAATAATTCCCCCCTCCCCTGGGTATATGTTATAACCTTTGGTGCTGTAGTCATACTGCTGCACTGGTACCGGTATAGGCCTATCAGCTTCTGGCCTACCTACCGGAATGTATTCCGCGACTTCCGGGTCTAATCCCGTTGTCCGCGCTATCCTATCGCCTACGGTGCTCCTGTCAGCATGGCCTACGGTATGTGCAGTAAGGCCTACAGTATGTCCTACAGTCTGTATGTGCTCGGAATCGAAGTTTATTCTTCTCGAATAGTCCTCCCCGCGGCTACCGTATTCTCGATCGGTAGGTACATCCCGACGGAAAGTTTCCCTTCGACCCCCTCTGCTGCTCTCTTCTTCGCGTCGGTACGTCACGTACCTCTCTCTCGGCGCGTAGTGCGCCTCGTCGGGTCGCGTCTCTCCGGGACGACGGCAATCTCCCGTAGTTCGACCCCACCGACTCTCTTCTTCCATCTCAATCACCGACGGCTCACTATCCGTCCTCACTCTTCTATCGTTCGCGGCGATGCTTCTCCTATCATCTTCTCCTCTTCTTCCCTCAGTGCAGTATTCCCGCTCGTGAGATCTCTCGTTGACCTCCCGGTTAAACTCCACTGTTCTTCTTCTCTCTTCTGATCGGGCTTGACACTCCGTCCGCCCTCTCGCGGCGTCAACCTGCATCTCTCTGCTCGATCGCCCGCCGCTGGGGACACTCGCGGTCCCCCTATTACTTTCCGTCGCCGTGTGTTGCGGTTTACCTACTTCGGCCCGCGCATTATCCGCCGACGCCTGTGGGACACTCTCTGCCCCCCCCCCTCTCGTCACTAACTTCTCGCGGTGGGGTGCTCGTAGCCCCCCCCCCACCCGCCACTTCTAACTTCGGTACCTCTTACTACACTCCTGTACCCTTCTTGTGGGGCGCTCTCCGCCCCCCCCTTCTCGCCGCTAATCTCACGTGGTGGGGCGCTCGGAGCCCCCCCCCACTCGCCACATCTAACTTCACTATTTCCTACCTCGTCTCTACACTTTTCTCCCGTCGACACAACATTTACATTGGGGCTGGGTCCGCTTACCCCCGCCCCTCTCTCCACTACTACCTGGCCTACCAGGCCTACTTCGGGTTGTCTCAACCCCGCCGATTCCGGCCTACTAACTACGAGGCCTACCAGGCCTACCTCGGGTTGGCCCAACCCCGCTACTTCCGCCCTACTGACTACGTGGCCTACCAGGCCCATCTCGGGTTGGCTCAACCCCGCCGTCTCCGGTCTACCCACTGCGTGGCCTACCAGGCTCCCCCCGGGTTGACTCAACCCCGCCGTCTCCGGCCTACTTACTACGTGGCCTACCAGGCCCTCACCCGCCGGGCTATGTGCGTTGGACACGTCTACATTAATAATACCACTGTGATTATCCTGCGCACCAAAGCTAGAAACAATATGTTGCGTTATAACAGTATTCGGATTATTTTGTAAAATCGAATTCGGGTTATTATTTAAATTATTTGGATCATTTTGTGAAATCGAATTCGGATTATTACTTAAATTATTTGGACTATTCTGTATAACTACATCACTAGAATTACTCTGTACGTCAATATTAGAACCGTTCTGATTTAAAATAATATTATTACTATTAGGTAACGTATTTCCTGCAATAAAAATTTGGTTAGAGTCGTCCAATACAGTATTATTAATATTAGCGTTATCTACTGTATTAGTGTTATTACCCCCCCCCCCGCTCGTACGATCACACCAGTTTCGTGTCCGTAGTGTGGTCCCTGTCAGTGGAGTATTAATAAACGTATCCACGGCCCCCGGCTCCTCTGAAATGTTCGAGCCTGCCCCTCTCTCAGACACTCCTGCCCGCGCCCGTTCCACCTCGCGCGCGTGTACAGCCGTATACTCTACGAATTTGTCTCGCTGTTTCTCTAACTCTATTCGGCCACTCTCCACTCTTGTTACTTTCTCCTTTGACTCTCGTTTTTCCTGCTCGATCAATTCCAGCTCTCTCCTAATCCCCTCTCTTCTTCTCGCCTTACGCTCTTTGCGTTCACTTTCCTCTCTCGCCTCACGTTTCTCGCGTTCACTTTCCTCTCTCGCCTCTCGTTTCTCGCGTTCCGCCTCGCGTTTCTCCTCGCGTTCCCTTCGTTCCCTTCTCTCTCTCGCCTCGCGTTCCTCGCGTTCTCTCTCGCGTTCCGCCTCGCGTTTCTCGCGTTCTGCTTCGCGTTTCTCGCGTTCTGCCTCGCGTTCTCTCTCGCGTTCCCTCTCTTCCCTCAACTCTATCTCCTCACACTCCCTAAGGTTCCTCGCGGCCCTTTCGCCCCTCTCCCTCAGCTCTTTAATCGACACCGTTTCCCTCTCTAGCATCACTCTCCCCTCCTCTAGCCGTCTACCTAGTTCTCTATTCGCCTCTACCATTACATTGAAACGGTGTCTAGCCTCTATCTCTCTCACCCGTCTTTCTTTTTCGGAGGATGTAACAGACTTATCGGTTGCGACGGATTCCCTCCGCCTTCCCGACCCGCTGGCTCTCCCCCCCTTTCCGGAACTCCCTCCGACCGACGAGACCGAACCCGCGGGGTCAACCTCGGGTTCGCCCTCCTCTGGTCTGTTCCAACCTACTGTCTTTATACCCCGGGCATCGATTAAGTATGGCCCTAAGTACACTACCCTAGGTTCTATACTCCCATACCGCCATGAGTCATACAGTTCCTCGGCGACCCAAGTCGCTCTCTCCTCGGCCAATCCTCTCTGCCCGAAGCGCACTAGATAATATAAATGTCTATTCGACTCACCTAGTCCTAGGTTCAGTTTTACCTCGTCTATCCTCTTCCCTTCTCTGGCCTCCTTTATCAGTCTCCGGGTCGCGTTGTAGGCCCGTCGAAGTCGCTCGGAAACCCCGACGTCCTCGTCGCCGACCCCTCGTCCGTCTCTCCGGGTTCGACGTCGTACCGGCGGCCCCACCGTCGCCGTTCCGGTGGGCCGTGCGTCGCCCTCGGCCTGCGGTTGGCCGGCGACATCGGTGTCGACATCCCCGTCGTCTCTCCGGGTCCGGCGTCGTACCGTCGGCCCCACCGTCGCCGTCTCGGTGGGCCGTTCGTCGCCCTCGGCCTGTGGCTGGCCCGCGACGTCGGTATCGACATCCCCGCTGTGTGTCGACTCGTCTCTCTCTTCCTCGAGCTCGATCTCTGGTTCCAGGCGGTCCCCCTCTACTCGAATCCCCGGTTCGCCCGGTACGGATGGCTCCGGTGTCGTGGGCGTATATCGCCTGGTCGCGGCCTCGCGGATCGTTAGATCGTCGTCGTCCGGGGTCCGCGTGGGTGTCACTTCACCCGACTCGCTCATCTTTTGTCTGTTGGTGGCTGGTGGTATCTGAGTCTATTAGGCTAGGGCAGCAGTTGTTATTTAGTTACTGTGACGGGATCATCCGGAGATGAACCCGATTTATCCTGTTTTAGTTCACGCGTCCCCGCCGTGTGAAAGAGTGTAAGTTGAGGTTACTGTTGTTCGTTATATTGTGATCTTGAGACGTGATATAGATATAGATATAGATTGATGTTATACACTGACGTTCACAGGTTGACGGGATGACGGTAACTAAAATCCCGGTACTTCCCTAATTGTAACTTACTGTACCACCAGTAACACTGAGATAACTGAGGTAATATGATTACTGCTTACTGGTTATATCGCACGGTGGCCTTATTGCTACTCAATCGGTGCCAGCCCCCCTCTGATTGGTTGCTACCCTTGTTGGCGCCCTTTGAGGTGTTCCCGTTCACCCCAGCTATTCTCTCCCTTGTCAGGATACTAACCCCTGACCCTTATTGTGTGCTTCTCCTTCCCATTCTGTTGGGGAGACACGAGTTGGTTTGGGACCTAATCTCGTGTCCCCCAATATTGCTTATTGGCTTAACTTTGTGGAGTATTGGCGGGATTGATTCGCTAACACTCCCCCCCATGCCATCTTCCCGGTGAAGATAGCATCAAACCATAAAGTGCGTTACAATCCCGCTGGATCCCGATCTAGCATCGGGTGTGGGGTGGAAATCTTTTCTTTTGGAGTCGGCTTTCCAGGCCGCTCCCTATGGGTATGATGTCACTACCCTCTGGCGTCTCGTGTCGGGCCGATCGTGCGCTTCTCTCACACAATTTTTGTTTCCCCAACACTCTCACCATTCTAACTTCGCTCTCTAACTCAACTCGCTCTCTCCCCACTCTTACACTCTCCCCACACCTGAATCGCACTCTTAACTTCTCGCCAACAGCTCTTCTCACTATTTCCTCTCTAATCTCTGCCACTCTCTAAGGCCCTGACCTCTAATGCTACCCCTGTGCTATCATACTATCTACCTTATCTAACTTACTAACCCTAACTATCTAACTCTACTAACTACTAACTCTACTCTCTGCTAACTCTTACTACTTTTAGCTCTAACTAAAAGCCTCTAACTTTCTACTAACTCTAACTAGAACTCTCTAACTTTCTGCTAAGTCTACTAACTCTTTTCTAACTCTGACTAAAATCCTCCAACTAACTCTATCTCTATCTACGTGGCGCTAACGGTGCCCACAACCACAACCGGTACTACGTACCCTCTTACTAACTCTATCTCCATCTACGTGGCGCTAACGGTGCCCACAACCACTCTACTACTAACTCTAACTAAAACCCTCTATCTACGTGGCGCTCGTGGTGCCCACAACCAATCTCTGCTACTACTTTCTACATGGCACTTCCGGTGCCCACAACCACTCTACCACTGCTACTTTCTACGTGGCGCTTCCGGTGCCCACGACCCCCCTACTACTACTCGTGGCATGACAATATGCCACACTCCCTTACCCCGCCGCCTTCTAACTCTACTCTCCTATCTTCGAACTACTTCTTACTACTTCTAGGCTAAAGTCGATTTATAAACAAGAAGACAACTAAAATTGGCAGGTTAAACTGCTAAATGTCTAAAAGCGCGAACAATAATAGATTTACTTGTTTCTTTATTGCACCATAGGCAATAAAGTCGAATGTACCGGTCGGACGGTAAACTGTAGGCCTAACTACCTAACCACCCGAACCGGTACTTACCGGTACCCAGTATTAGTTCGATTGTGATATATTGTATATTGTAAGCTGTTAGGGGATTAGGGATTGATCACCCCTTACTCCTTTGTATGGTTTACTTATTTCTGTCAGTTTTATTTATCTGTAAGTGTAATATTGAGCAGAAGGCGTGTAAGCCTGCTCAAATTGTATAAATAATTTGTAGGCCGGATTGTTGTCTAACTGTTGTTAGGTCTGAAGCGATTGCAGTGTGTGTAGAGTGTCTGTCCGATAAAGTGCTAGTTATGAAGGTGGGGGCATCCAGTGTTGTAAGGTAAATCCCCCCGAAAGAATAAGTCGTACTACTTGGTTAGAACGCCTTCTAACTAACCATTTCGGAGTCTGCATATACTGTAGTTTATTTAGGCTTACCAGTAGTCTGCCAGCATTTGGTCTGTATTTTGTTTGTATAGTCTGCACGGGTAGCGTAATATTTATTATTCAGAGTCTATGCGAGTATTCGCAACCTACAACCACTCAAGTTTATTCCTACAGTAATTGTGCTTGTTATACATACCGTTATAGTTAAATTAACCATGGTACTACATCAGGGCTGCTTGGCGTAGGTAAAGACTGGTGATTTTGTGCTCCGGTCACTCCAGCAGATACCGTGGTTCTTTTGGCTGTTCAAGTATATTTAACTGCTGGTTAGTTATTGTATAAGTACTTGTACCTAATTTAGGGTTTAGAGTACAGTGCTTTCCGAAAGTAATTAGTGTGTAGGCAGTATATTTGTGTTGTAAAGTGGTTAATAGGCACGTTAGCTCTGGTTGGCTACGGTAATTAACTTCTAGGTAAGGACACTCCGGGTACATAACGTAGTACTTATAGAGCTAAGACTATAAGTCGTCAGACGGTGGTATTTCCTTATCTGGACAACGCAATTTACTTACTACTGCTTTATTGTTTTCAAATACCGTAGTATCCTGTCAGTTTGTAAGAACCAGAAATTCTAACTCCTTGTTAGGCTGGTTTGTAGATTTCTTGTAAAATTACCCTAAAAAATTGTATGTGTAACCTTTTAGTGTTTATTTAGAGATTGTAATCTCAAACTGTAATTGTAAGTAATTTGTAGTGATAAGTAACTTAGTAAAGTAGAATTATCTGTGTAGTGACCCCCTTACCCAGAAATAACAACATTTATTTCAAACATTGTCAAACCCCTTGTACGGGTATATATTATAAATCAACTCAAACAGATTTATAAAATAGTAGGCCTGTTATACATCAATTAGGTCTTAATATCAGTTGGACTACTGCTTAATAACAGTAATAAGTAAAAGGGAAGTAACCCTAAAATTCAGAAATTCAGTTATTATAAAATAATTGACATTACCGGTATTTAAGGTTGGCTAATTATATTTATTTCTATAAATTTAGGCTGAAATTATATACCGGCATTCTGTAACTAATCCTAGTCTATAATAATACTTATATATATACTATAAGTGTATACCAGTATTTTAATATATTATATATATATCACGTTACATTGAGTAACAGTATCGGGAATTTATTACTAGGCCTACAGTTAGAACTGAATTACTAGACTTGCTTTGACTGTCGTTATAGTAGTAGGCATTCAACTGTAAAATAAATCATGGCTGACACAAAGCAAACCCTGTCAGATAGTCTCCTAGAAAGAACAGTCTGTGACTCAGATAAGAGTATAGAACATCTGAGACCAAAGTCCAAGTCCCCTCCTACTGTAAGAAAGGTCATCCCTACAGTAGTAGTGTCAGACCCTAGGCTAGTAAAGCACCATAGGTCTATTATAGGCACTAGGGCTCAAGTCAAGCGGGACCAAGAGGCAGCTGTTAAACAGCAGCAGCACCCGTACCGAGAACTTATTTCTCAACAGCCCGATAACTCCAGTAGTTCAGACACTGTAGAGTTGACACCCGAGATCGGAGCAAGGATGACAGAAGCAGTTTATCCAGATCCACTTCTAATTCTTCCTGGAGCCATACTCACAAGAGTATTGATCGCTGTGGAAGAACATCAAATCGATTGGGCGAGAAGTAAGCGATCGACCAGGGACAGTTATGCGGGATACACGATGGAGGAACTGAATTCTATTGTCGAGACGCAATGGAACTTCCCCGGACCCGGACTCCTGTTTAACTTATCGGAAGCTGCCTGGGAGGACTTATACAGGATGGGAGTAGCAAGAGACACTCGAGATCCAGCTGTGTGGAAGAGGTCGGCAGCAGGATATGTCCAGGGATTCTTCAGTTCTTTGGAGCGATTAGAAGAACACCTATTTCAACAATGACAAGGACCTCAAGAGCAGGGAGAGCTGCTTTATCAAGTGCGAGAACGAATTTTACGGATCAGACTAATCCTTTCGGCCTTTGAGGAAGCCTCGAAGAGGAGCCAAGACACGTCGTTGCAAGTGGCCGTAAAAACTTGGTTCCAACGGGTGAGTCTTAAAGTCCAGGGAACGACACAATGGAAAGCTCAGCTGACCGAGCGCATGACCCACGGAGAATCAACAGACGCTACCTTTTCTCAGGTGGAAGGCGAAGTTACATCCGAGAAACCTCAGAAGAAGGATGCTATTGACATCTATCTGTCGGACTATCAACGATTTATAGGTGACAAGGAGTTAAGGAGACGGCTAGCTGGACTTCACCCTAATAGTGAGGGAGCCAAATTTGTGTTGGATTCGTTAGATGCGGAAATATTAGCCGCGGAGCAGGCTAAATTTGATGAAAGCATCCTCATCGCTATGGACCAAGAAGAGCAGCTAAAGAAAAAGCAAATAGAAGACCGAAGGTCAGCGGCCGTGGTAGAATCTGAAAGGAAAGCGGCAGAGGCTGAAAGAAAAGCGGCCGTGGCTGAAGCAGAAAGACGGGCATCTGAAGAGACAACCCAACTAGAGTTGGAAAATCTTCAAGCGAAGCAAGATTACTTAAATAAACAGAGAACAGCTACTCAGATGCAGCTGCTAAGTCGATCTACTCCAAGGAGACAGGGATTTACATCCTCTGATGAAGGCGATACAACAGATCCTGAAGGTATAGGAAATAAATCTCGTTCCAGCGGACGTAGAAGAGTGCCACACCGGCAGAAATTACCTGATTTGCCTCCAGCTGTGAGAAGGCAACTAGCTAGTGTAGATTTAAGTAATCCTGAGCCCACAGACCAAATTATTAGAGTAGAAAGACTCCCTACTATAGTAGATGAGCCTGAAATAATTAGGCCTGTTCTCGAAGCCACTCCCTCTGTGATAGAGACACCTGTACTTCCAGAACCTAACTCTAAATTCCCTTTGCACAGTACTAAACTACCTGTACCCAGTAGAACAGCCCCTGAATCACTCCCGGTCCTCGACGCCGAGCAAGACATCAACGATTTGTCGCCCGTCGTCCCTACACGTCAACCCGCTACTATGTTGGCGGCTCCCGCTTCGGCGGTCGAGTGGGTAGACGGGGGACGGCGGGGAATAGATCTCCTGCTCAGGCAACTGGAGGAACAAAAAATACATTCTTCCCAGCAGGTCCGGGAGTTGGAAGGGACTGTTCAGCAGTTAAAGGGAACAGTAAGAGGGAGTAGGTTAGAGTTGCAAGAAGTGCAGCAGAGTATCGCTTTAGAACGCGACAAATTGGTAAATATACAAAAGGGTATACCACCACCCCCTGTAACAATGTGTCAACCTGTTAGGTCTGAAGTATTTCATGTGCAAGGTGTGGAGCCTACACGCATCTATACTGCTAGTGAAGTAGAAACTCCTATAGTAAACCCTATTAAGGGTAATTATAAACCTGTTGATAATGATATTCCATATAGACCTGATCATAATCCAAGAAATTTATATACCGATAACTCGATATTAAATAATACGATGGCCCAAGAAAGTTTTACGCGTCAAATGGCTAGAACCGAAGACTGTCAAGCGGTAAAGGTGGGAGAGATCATCAAGTTCAATGGAGATGATATGAAATGGTTACCTTTTAATGAATATTATAAAGATAACATACAGAACTCTGTATTATCCAACGGAGAGAAACTTAGATTCCTCATCGAGTGCTTGGAAGGACCTCCCAAGTTAATGGCGTTAAAGTTTATTGGACATCCCGATGGATTAAGACAAGTTTGGGATACACTAAACATCAGGTATGGTAATAGGACTAACATAGCTAGGTATTTGTATGCGAAACTAGTAGCGCCCCGAAAGTTCCTTAGCAGCGGGATTATAGAGTTTTCCGATGAGATTCAAGAGATCTGTAGACAGCTAGTTGTTGGAGTCGTAGCATCTACTTTGCCAAAGGGTGGAGTAGATACTCGTTGGGACAAAAGGGTTCTCTATATGATGGACCAGCAACAAAGAGACCCTACCATGGCTGATCTCATGGCATTCTTAAATGGAGAGGTAAGATTACAGCTCCTAAAGCACTCCCGAGAGAAGACACCGGAAAATAAGGTGAGTGAAAAACCCATTTCTAGGAGAAAGGTGACACCGGTGTGTTATACAGACGACGGCGAGAGCCAAACCTCAAGACACCGAAAGATCTTATTACGTCAACAAAATACGGAAAGACGTAAGTAAATCTAAGTCTCGAACCAGTGACAGGAGAGAACAGGTAACAACAACTCCTCCTACGTCTCCTAAGAGAATTCATGGAAGAAAGCCCGAGGAAAGAACAAGTGTGCACAACACCACACAGGTTAAAGTAAGTCACATCAAACCTAAATGTGCATTATGCGACGGGCCACATCGCTTGAGTGGATGTGATGAATTCTTGAAGAAGTCCCTAAAGGATAGACGTGATGTCATGTGGGATAAGCGGTTGTATTATAATTGTCTCAGACAATGACACCAACGGCGGACCTGTTACTCAGACGCGAGGTGTGCTAAGTGCGGCGCGAAACATCATATCTTGCTGCACACAGAATTTGACAGAACCCGCACGAGTCAGGTATGTGAGCCCGAACTACATGTCCAATTCAGTGATGTGAACGACACTGACCACAGCT
This sequence comes from Nemertoderma westbladi, assembly GCA_032718475.1. NCBI lineage: Eukaryota > Metazoa > Xenacoelomorpha > Nemertodermatida > Nemertodermatidae > Nemertoderma > Nemertoderma westbladi. Next base: position 11,563 of record JAUCBJ010008781.1, read on the forward strand.
CTGAGATGGAATGATTCTATACGGACGAATTCTCCGATGAAAACGAATCCTGTTATATGATAAACACCGCGGTGTATCGAGCGCTTACATATGAGACTGACACCGATAATGAAGCGCAACTGACTATTCCGGACCGGCAACCATCTTGGAAAGCGCCAACTTCCAACGTCGGAATCCGGGAATTCCCTGTAGTGCAGCTGAGAGTCCACGGATTAGGGAAAAGTTTGATAGTAAACGCCCTCCTTGACTCCGGCAGCACAGGTACATTCATCGACAAAGAACTAGCCGAAGACATCTTTGCTGGACAACCCAAGTTCCGAACTAAGTTGAACCTTTCAGGAATTATGCAGGTTTGGAAATCCACAGTAGCTACAGATTACTATGTGGGTGTGTTGTCCACTCCCCAGGATGAACTAGGAGAACATAGCATAAGGTCAGTAAAAATGGTGGCGATAGAGAACTTTGCTGCTAGTCAAGTGGAATCTTATAACTGGGATGAAGACCATTTTACCCAGCAGCATGATATCCCTAGATTCAACACCGACTATCCAGGGGTGCAGATATTAATTGGCCAAAATGCGCATGAGGCGCTTGAGACGTTAGAAAAACGGCCTGGTTGACCGCAACCATTACAAACATACGCGGGAAGAATGAGAGTAGGTTGGTACTTCACTGGACCTTCCCGTAGAACACTGATGGAAAGACTCCCTCAAGAGAGGATACATCAGGTGAGTGAATGGGAAGAAGAAATCAGTGAGGGAGAAACCACAACTGAGGGAACACCATACTCCTCAGATAATGACGATATTAACCAATTATATGACGAGGAAAATACAATCGACCTCCTCACCGAAAATGACGCTTGGTTAAACCAAGTAAACCTGTGCCATCTCATCAATCATGGCGGACAATTCACCTACAACGACGAATTAAATGAAGTGATAGATCGATACAATAACAAGATTTGCGATGAACACGCCGTACGATTCTTTACTCAAGAAGCCGTAGAGCCTAATTTCTACGACAAGGCCTTGTCCGTCGAGGAAGAGAGAGCCAAGCAGATTCAGGAAACGACTACCCGTTTTCTTAAACATCAAGGTCGCTATGAGATTGGTCTTCCGTTCCGACGGCGAGAACCCAACTTTATAAATAACCGACCCTTAGCGGAAAAGAGAATCGCGCAACTACATCAGCGTCTTACGGCCAATGTCTCAGCCAGGGAAATGTATAAGACACAGCTGAAGAAATTTATCGATAAGGGATACGCGGAGCGAGTACCGGATGAAACACCCATCACAGAGAGAACGTATTATCTAACACATCATTACGTTCCCAAACCCGGTAAACCCAACGACGTCCGGGTAGTGTTCGACGGCTCCGCCCTTTACATGGGTCAATCCCTGAACTCCGAATTGTTGCCAGGACCCAATTTACTCCAATCCTTGTTGGGAATACTATTAAGATTATGGCAATATTCTATCGCTTTCGCTTCGGATATAGAAGGGATGTTCTTACAAGTCAAGGCGCTGGATAGGGATCGAGACAGCCTACGATTTCTGTGGTGGCCTGAAGGAGATCTCAACCTAAAACCGGTGGAGTTCTGGATGACCATCCAGGCTTTCGGGATCATCTCGAGCCCCTCGAACGCTTGTTCAGTAGTGCGTACCACTGCTGATGACAACCGAGACACCTTCTCTAAAGCGGTTATCGACAACATCAAACAGGATATATACATGGACGACAATTTAAAGTCCCTCCCATTGGTGGAAGAAGCCATTGATGTTGCCAAGGGAACGGTAGAGTGTTTGCGACGCGGTGGATTTCGACTAACCAAATTCACTAGTAACTTAAGTTTCTGGAATCAATCCTGGTAGAAGACCGAGGTGTTAAAGATCTGGACCTCATCAAGGACAATCTTCCGGAAACCAAGACGCTTGGTTTGAAATGGGACACGGAGAGAGATATCTTGTTTTTCCAGTTAAAACAGCGAGATAATCCAGTTAGAACTAAACGGATTTGTCTAAGTATCCTGAGCACTTATTTCGATCCATTAGGATTTATTAGCCCAGTTATATTGATTGCTTGGAGCTTAGTGCAACAAATGTGGCTTGAAAACCACTCGTGGGATGATCCACTTAAGGGAGAACTACTAAAGAAGTGGATGAAATGGGAACATTCTCTACCATCCATCGAGAACTTTACGATTTCCCGTTCATATTTTGGTCACGTTCTCCCCATGTATTCCTATTCCTATCAACGCCATGTATTTGGAGACGCCAGCGATATGGGAATAGGTATAGTAGCCTACCTGAGGGTTGAAACTCCGGATGGAATCAAAGTTACCTTGGTCACCTCTAAGGCCTTGATAAACAACAAACTAGGAGTTCCTCGAGTGGAGTTAAAGGTGGCTCTATACGCTACAGCCATCGGCCGGAATGTAACAGAACAGATCGACTATCCACTGGAGCAAACTGTATATTTGACCGATGCTTTACTCGTTTTGGAGTATATAACCAATGAAGTCTGTCAGTTCAGCGTCTTCGTTACCAACAGAGTAGCCATTATACTTAGTCGCTCTACTGTAGATCAATGGAGACATTGCCCTGGCATGATTAATCCAGCCGACATCGCCTCCAGAGGAGCAACTCCTCAAGAACTGATAGATACTCCAGACTGGTTAGGTGGACCCGACTTCCTAAGTAAAGAAGAGGATGAATGGCCTCCTCATCTTACCATGGCTGAGATTAGACAAGCCAAGGGAGCGGAGAAAGTCAAACCTAAAACCTGGACGAGCAAATCAAAGTTATTTAAACCCGTGATAGATCTGTCTGTACTACACATCTCCGGGGACGACGCTGTGGATCTAAACTCCCCCGCCACAAATAAATCTGTTGTAGAAATCAGAGAAAGAGACTGGAAATCTGGAACACCAGACGTCTCGCAAGGACTCTCACCTCTCCTGCAGAGAGCAATAAATCACTATAGCTCCTGGAATCGGCTTTGTAAGGCCGTCATGTATTTGAAGCGATGCTTCCATCATCACTATTCCAGGATGAAGATCGCTAGTGATACCGCTCCACTGACATCTGAGCAGGTCCATGTTGTTAAAGACCTTCCCGCTTACAAAGTGTCGGATAGGTTTCTGACTGAGAAGATCAGTTACCAAGAGCATGAAGAAACCAATAAGCAGATACTGAGACTCCTGCAATGCTATGAAGATTCCGATAAGTATTTCCTGTTGTTGAGAAATCCACAGATGCGCTTAAGGGATCGTTTCTCTAGCACAATGATAGATGGGTTAATACGTGTTGGAGGGAGACTAACTAATGTTCCATTATCCTTTGACACTAAGTTTCCCATACTCATTAGAAATCTTGAAATACAAATCAAGATGATTGTAGATGTTCACAGTAGGCTTTACCATGCTGGTAGAGAATGAGTTCTTAGCGAAATTCGAACTCGCTATTATTTCCATAAGTCCCATAGAGCTCTGAACCAAGTTCTTAGGAACTGTATACCCTGTAGGAAAGCATTCAGTAGGCCTTTAACACAGCGAGAGGCAGAATTACCTAGGGAACGAGTAAGCTTCTATGAACCACCCTTTACTAATACCGGTGTAGATTTATTTGGCCCTATTGAAGTATATCGTGCTAGGACTATAGTCAAGAGATGGTGTGTCATCTTTGTCTGTATGACTTGTAGAGCGATCCATCTAGATATGGTGAACGATCTATCTACCAACAGCTTCATACTGAGTTTACGCCGACAGATCGCTCGCTTTGGAACTAGCAACATGATGAGATCTGATAAGGGAACGAACTTCATTGGCGCCAATAATGAGATCAAAGCTTACGTTAAAGATTGGAACCAAAGACAGGTGGACGATCAGCTAAGGGTAACAGCATCTAGCTGGACCTTCAACGCCGCCGACGCCCCTTGGTGGGGAGGAAGTTGGGAGAGATTAATAAGGAGCTCAGCTGTTTATGGAGATCTCCAGAATGACTTCAGGAACATGGAGAATATTCCATATCCTTTCGTAGATACCCAGCTGATTGCTCCCTGGGCAGAAGGCCGAGGTTTCTTCCGCACTATGTATGCCAATACATCCAGCGGCATCGCTAAAGTACAACGAACCTCCATCAGACATCTTGCCTTTCAAGAATACGGATGGAATTTCAAAGTCGGAAACCCTATCAACTATCAACAAGTATATGGAGATCATTATTCTCGATTATACTTTGACGGACCATTGACCGCACCTGGCGTCGTTTATAGCTTCATGAGTGTTCCACTTCGTCCCTCATTAGCTATATACACTATCTTCGAGAACGCCGCACTTGCCGGTTGGCTAGCCGATGTGTGCAGTCGTACTATACGCGCCCATCCCTTGTTACTTGGAACCAAACTCGCCAAGCTAGATGAACACAATAAATTCATCCGCTTCGAATGCTTTAGGCGCTTTCTGACTCCGTTCCGTAACGTTGATAGTCAGTTCAAGGACCGCGCTCTGACTAAGCTCACCCTAAGAGACTCAGCTGCTGAGAAGTTAGACAGCGCTGGATTCGCCATTTTCAAGGACGTTTGTATACAGAACTTACATTCCTCTGTCATACAAAGACCCCGAATCCCCACAGGTTATTCTATCGTTGAAATTCAAACAGTGGGTTCGCTTGAGGAGACAGCTACACCTACCTCAGCTATGCAATTGGAAGACGTACCAATTTGCTTAGAGTCCAAGGAGATTCAACCCACAGAGCCCAGGAGCAGTGACAACGACTACGTCCTGGAATGGTATCAAGGTCCACAATGTCTCACCGCATACGATTATCGGCATGCCAATTATGTTTCTCGGAAACGTTGCTGATTATGCGCATCACGAGACCACTTAACCCCGGTGGACTCCAACGTACCCTGCTCTTACTTTCAAGATCAACCTACAATGGAGATCTATTGTGCGTATTGTAGACTCAATAACTTACACATCTTCGCAATCTGCCCTCAATTTATGACTCAATGCCATCATTGCCAGTTTAAAGGACACGCAAGTTTTGATTGCCCTTTCAACCGAGATCTGGAAAGTGTAGACGAAATGGTTGCCCTGCGCTACATTCGAGCCTGGGAAGCTAACGCGGATCTCCATTGCGAGTCATGTCATCGATACTACCCTGGACGTGCCTATGAAGGAGTTTATGCGTTTCACCCGTATCTCTTTGCTTCCGTTGAGCAAAAATCTCGCACACCGAGTTACGAACTAATGAAGCGTGTTGGCAAGAATATTTCGACCAAATTTGTTCGCAAGTATCTCAGGAACATTAATCCTAATGATCTTAATTCCTATAACTTGATCAACTTCATCCGTCAAGATCCGGAATATGGTGACTTGTTCATCAACTCGCATCCAGAACTACAGGAAGTTCATAGACGACCCTATGAATATAGAGCCCGAGAACGCGAGTTAGAAAGAACCATCAAACCGAGGAAATTTCTCACTACTCACGGTCCACCTACCGCTCTCATGCAAACGACTTGTCAGGGACCAGTAAGAGCTGCTGTCTTGAAACGCGCTCTAAAGGTTGTTCGACCTCGTTCCACTGAGGTTGATATCGATCAACCGGGTACCTCGACCGGCGGATACACCGACCGTAACCCTAAACCTTCCGATGCAATTGTATTGCACCCCTCACCCAGGAGTTATAGCCCTTCTAGTAAAGTGGCTCGCCCCAAAGAGAAAAGGACTCTTGCTAGCCTCAAAAAACTTTGTAAACGCCGTTCACGTAAGAAGGACTAACTGTTTAGAGTATTTTTATATTTTAGAAACTGTGATTTTTTATATTTTATAGAATTAAATCCCATTTTCTGGGAGCGGTGTAAAAGCTTTTGCGGACATAACAAGTCATTTTTCCCCGCAATGCACAGTGTAGGTGCTTTAGCGGACATAACAAGTCATTTTTGCCGCAATGCGCATAATACTCTAAAAGACTGGAGCTCAGATGACGAAATCTGTCAGCTGATTTCCTGTATACGTGGAACTTTTCTTTGTCCTGCCTATTCGGCCAATCAGAGCGATTTTCACTTTATGTTGAACCGGGGCCTATGGAAAACCGCGCAATGCATTACAGTCTTTGTTTACCTTCCTGAGCCAGAGAACCGGCTTAGAGTTATTCTGTACTTCTGTTTTGGAAGTTTCAGACTTTGGCCTAAACATCTGATGGCTTTGATTACAAGAACGTAAATCTATTATCTTCCGATCACCTACCTGAAACATATCATACCTACACCTACAATCCGTACTCACTTACGGTCTTTGCATTACGTAACATATACTGATTGTTCACCGCATTATTTTACTTCTATTATTAATTGTTGTTATATGGATATATATTGCTGATATATTTGGATAATACCGATGAATAATCATAAAACCCCCAATCTTCTTGATTACTGAAGGTGAGAGGAACAGGTTACCGGTAGCAACTGCGACTTAAATTATAGTGGTTTTGTGTGAATTAAATGCTATTTCAAAATCCCTACAAGTGTCAGTTGCGATCTTCCTTATATATGATCAAATTCAGTGACGGTCGGCAGATCAGTGTGCAGTAGTGTGAGTCGTGTGAAGTAGTGTGACAGATAATAAAGCATCTCCTAAAGAATGCGCTATTTACGAAACTCAGTAGCCATCTAGTTGTGATTAGTATAAGTCATAACTCTGTTTTTATACTTAAAGCGCCACGTCCCAAAGGAACTGTTAATATTTTCCCGAAAGTAAATATATTTGTCAGAGATTATATAATAACGATCAATCGAATAATACAGTAGGTCTGCACAGCAATAACTTTCAAAGCACCCGAATCCAGTCTCCCTTAACTGTGGGTGAATGATCGCGCACAGACTGGCTTCGGCGGATGTAACTTCAGTACATTAAATAATTGACCTAGGCTAAAGTCGATTTATAAACAAGAAGACAACTAAAATTGGCAGGTTAAACTGCTAAAGGTCTAAAAGCGCGAACACTTATTTACGGTTTCCAAAGTGCCTATCGCAAAATGTGTCCCCCCCCCCCCCCCCCCCCCCCACGCTACCGTGGTGCCACTATCTGTAAGTCGGTGTTTATATACTGTATTTAGATTCGATTTATATTATTATACTGTATTTTCAGACGTTGATTAAAGATAATTAATTATTATTTTTGGTCACTTTTGGTCTTAAACACTAGTTACAAAGATAATTCATTCGATACCCTAAGAATTTTTGGACAATAAACTTTTTGGATCTATTATCTGATTTATACGTACAGTAAGTTTATTGCTTTTGAGAAGTTGGGCAATAAAAAATACTAACTAACTATTGTATTATGAATGTTGAGCTACAGAAATTATGTCAAAGGTGAGGATTAAAGGCAAACAAGCTGAAATTAATTTTGGCAGATAATATTCTTAAATTTTGTTATTTACTGTATATATAAATCATTAAGAATAATCTTATTAATAACTTATAATAACCTTATTTCAAAATTTATACTGAAATTCATATGAAAACATATAATTTAAAAAAGGATTATTTTGAAACATTGGCACGACATTTAAATCAATGCTCTAGGGCCTACTCCTACTGTAAATTGTATCCATGATATTATAATAAATTAAAAATAGTTTAGCCTAACTATTGTATTATAAACTAATGACTGCATGAATGAAATTAATATTACACAAATTATAATTGGCTTTGTTAAAAAAAATTCACAATAAATAATGTTTGTTCAAATCAAGGTTGATATCCTGGCGCCATCTAGCGGAACACTTAGCAAAGTCATCATTTACGACGCCATCCGTTAGAAAAAGCACCATCTATCAGGATACCAGATCATCACAGTGGGGCGAGCCACGTATTAGGCTGAGTCGCATATGATATGTAAATTAACTTATAAGGCAACTCTTTATATATTTTCTGAGGTCAAGAGTCGTAATAATGGGAGTCCAAGTAACCATGGAGACAGTGACGTGTGCATAGATTGGGTTGAAGAAGTCTGTGAGGATGACAAACTATGTTGAATTCTTTCATCTAAAATGTAACAAAATATTTTAATATAATAGGAGATTTACATACCGGTAGGCTTCGCGGTTACATACCGGTGGGCTTCGCGGTTACATACCGGTAGACCTCGCGGTTACATACCGGTATGTCTCGCGGTTACATACCGGTAGGTCTCGCGGATACATATCGGTAGGCCTCGCGGTTACATACCGGTAGGCCTCGCGGTTACATACCGGTAGGCCTCGCGGTTACATACCGGTAGGTCTCGCGGTTACATACCGGTAGGTCTCGCGGTTACATACCGGTAGGCCTCGCGGTTACATACTGGTAGGCCTCGCGGTTACATACCGGTAGGCCTAGCGGTTACATACCGGTAGGCCTCGCGGTTACATACCGGTAGGCCTCGCGGTTACATACCGGTAGGCCTCGCGGTTACATACTGGTAGGCCTAGTGGTTACATACCAGTAGGCCTCGCAGTTACATACCGGTAGGCCTCGCGGTTACATACTGGTAGGCCTCGCGGTTACATACCGGTAGGCCTAGCGGTTACATACCGGTAGTCCTCGCGATACATACTGGTATGCCTCGTGGTTACATACCGGTAGGCCTCTCGGTTACATACCGCTGTACCGGTAGGCCTCGCGGTTACATACCGGTAGGCCTCGCGGTTACATACCGGTAGGCCTCCTGGTTACATACCGGTAGGCCTCGCAGTTACATACCGGTAGGCCTCGCGGTTACATACCGGTAGGCCTCGCGGTTACAAACCGGTAGGCCTCGCGGTTACATACCGGTAGGCCTCGCGGTTACATACCGGTAGGCCTCGCAGTTACATACCGGTAGGCCTCGCGGATAGATACCTGTAGGCCTCGCGGTTACATACCGGTAGGACTCGCGGTTACATACTGGTAGGCCTCGCGGTTACATACCGGTAGGCCTCGAGGTTACATACCGGTAGGTCTTGCGGTTACATACCGATAGGCCTCGCGGTTACATACCGGTAGGCCTCGCGGTTACATACCGGTAGACCTCGCGGTTACATACTGGTAGGCCTCGCGGTTACATACCGCGAGGCCTCGCGGTTACATACCGGTAGGCCTCGCGGTTACATACCGGTAGGCCTCGCGGTTACATACCGGTAGGCCTCGTGGTTACATACCGGTAGGCCTCGCGGTTACATACCGGTAGGCCTCGCGGTTACATACCGGTAGGCCTCGCGGTTACATACCGGTAGGCCTTGCGGTTACATACCGGTAGGCCTCGCGGTTACATACCGGTAGGCCTCGCGGTTACATACCGGTAGGCCTAGCGGTTACATACCGGTAGACCTAGCGGTTACATACCGGTAGGCCTTGCGGTTACATACCGGTAGGTCTCGCGGTTACATACTGGTATGCCTCGTGGTTACATACTGGTAGGCCTCGCGGTTACCTACATACCGGTAGGCCTCGCGGTTACATACCGGTAGGCCTCGCGGTTACATACCGGTAGGTCTCGCGGTTACATACTGGTAGGTCTCGCGGTTACATACCGGTAGGCCTTGCGGTTACATACCGGTAGGTCTCGCGGTTACATACCGGTAGGCCTCGCGGTTACATACCGGTAGGCCTCGCGGTTACATACCGGTAGGCCTCGCGGTTACATACCGGTAGGACTCACGGTTACATACCGGTAGACCTCGCGGTTACATACCGGTAGGTCTCGCGGTTACATACCGGTAGACCTCGCGGTTACATACCGGTAGGTCTTGCGGTTACATACCGGTAGACCTCGCGGTTACATACCGGTAGGCCTCGCGGTTACATACCGGTAGGCCTCGCGGTTACATACTGGTAGGCCTCGCGGTTACATACCGCGAGGCCTCGCGGTTACATACCGGTAGGCCTCGCGGTTACATACCGGTAGGCCTCGCGGTTACATACCGGTAGGTCTCGCGGTTACATACCGGTAGGTCTCGCGGTTACATACCGGTAGGCCTCGCGGTTACATACCGGTAGGCCTCGCGGTTACATACCGGTACCGGTAGGCCTAGCGGTTACATACCGGTAGGCCTCGCGGTTACAAATTTAAGTCGCACCATATTGATTGGAATTTCAAAAAAAAATATAAAACTTAAAATAATAATATAATTTTAAACTAAATTGAGTCATAAACTCTCAATGTATCTATAGCAGTTCTGTTATGATGTATTACCGGGTAATAAAAACAATTATACAACATAAAAAAACAATAATTATTTAACAAACAACAGAAATATAGTCCGAACCCAATAACTATAACAAGGTATAATGGACGAATAAACCGCCTACGTTTGTTTGCATTTGATATTGTATCTTTATATTGTTTCGTGCAATAAAAGTCCGATTTAGATTACTGTAGCTACAATAAGTGCAGCTGAGCTGACGTCAATTCGAAAACATCCAACTGCTTGCGGTATGGAGTGACATTTTTATTGCAGCTCGTTTACAGCTGCTTTGCAAATACTCCAGCTGCTTCCTGCTTGCTCAACCATATTGTCCCACTCAGGCAAGGTGCCGCTCAGCTGGAAGGAGCTTCCCATTATCGACTACTGACTACATCATGAGTAACTCGTGCAGTGGGTGTTCAAGAGCACCGAATGCAGACTGGACAGACTGATGAGGTTCTGATTAAGGACATGGGGGGCGGTTGGCGACTCGCCCTCGCGTCAGCAGATGATAGTGGCAATGGTGGAATTGGTCTATTGATGAATCCAACTGCACATGCAGCATTGGACAAAATAGACCAAATCTCTAACCGCATCATCCGTTGCCACTTCTCATGTTCTGGAAGACTGGCTAAGAAGTTTCCTAAGGTGGTTCTGATTGTGTGCTACTCTCCAACTAGTGTTGCCCCTGTAGAGGAGGTGGAAAATTTCTACCACAATCTACAAGCAGCAACTGATGGAGTGGATCAGCATGCATTCTTAACATTCCTGGGAGACTTTAATGCAAGTCTGCATCAATCACCTACATCGCCCTGGGTCTATAGCAATAGTGTTAACCGAAATTCTGTCCATCTTCAGGATTTTATCTCTGGAAATGGATTGTTTTCGGCTGGAACCCAGTTCAAGAAGCGAACTGGAAAGCTATGGACTCATAGTGGACCCAGTGGTCACAAGTCCCAGATAGACCATATTCTGTTTCGTAGGAAATACAGGAGCTCTATACAAGACTGTAATGCATTTACACTTCGACCCTTCTCCAGTGATCACCGCCTTATTGTGGCCAAGGTAAGACTTAGTCTGCGTGCTAGCAGAACAACGAAATCTGCCTTGCCACGGCATGACTGGTCCTCTCTGTTGCAACAGCCAAGTGTGAGATCCAGCTTCACACTACAGCTGAGCAACAGGTATGAGGCTCTTGCCTCTGAGGCGGCAGATCACTGTGAGGGCTATACTGCCTTTACAGAAGCAGTTAAGTTAGCAGCTGCAGAAACAGTTCCTGTATACCCTCGAAACAGGAAAAGGGCCCCCTGGACTGACAACAAAATTCAGAAGTGCCGAAATGACCTTCATAAGGCGCAGAAAGAGTCCCGACTCAAACAGACTACAGCGGCCAAGAATGCAGTTAAAGCTGCATCTAGGTCCCTGAACAGGCAGTACTCTGTTAATCTACAGGAGCTAATAAACCAACAGGTTGATGCCATCAATGATGCTGACGACAGCAGGCAATCATCCCAGGCATGGAAATCGATCAATCTGCTTACTGGGCGGAAAAGCCAACCAACCACCAAGGTTAAGGCTGAATCACCAGCCGATCGCCTCAATGGTTGGAAAGCCCACTTTGAAAAGCTCCTCAATAATGACAGGGTATTGCCTGATAACTTTATAGAAGTAAAAGTGTCTGAGTCTGTACTCCCAGATATTCCCATTGGCGATATCTCCTTTGCAGAAGTGAAGGCTGCTGCAAAGAGCATTAAGACCAATCGTGCCAGTGGAGTAGATGGTGTTCCCCCTGAGGTCTTTAAAATACCTGAGTGTTTAAAGCTCATCTATCCCATCATAGTAGACATGTACCGTACAACAAGAGTCCCACAAGAAATGAAAACAAATAAGTTGGTGCCAGTTCCCAAGAAGGGCAACCTAACACTCTATGGTTCTTTTCGGGGAATCTCATTGATCTCGATTGCTGCAAAACTATACAATAGAATTCTATTAAATCGCATCAGGGATCCCATTGAGAGACTGCTACGTGGAAATCAGAATGGGTTCCGTAAAGGTCGTGGGACCATGGAGCCCATTTTGGCACTTAGAAGGATAATTGAAGAGTTATCAAAAAAGAAAGACAGGCATCTGGCTGTTATATTTGTTGACTTCTTCAAGGCCTTTGATTCAGTCTCTCGCTCACGTATGTTCAGCATACTTTCATTATATGGGATTCCTGATGAAATTATTGCAGCAATCAGATCAGTATACGATGGTTCGACAACATTTGTGTCTACTGTTGATGGTGACACAGAACCATTTGAAGTGTTATGGGGCGTCCTCCAAGGAGACACACTTGCACCATTCTTGTTCATTATTGTGGTTGACTATGTTCTACGCATGTCCTTAGATCATCATAATGATGATGGGGTGATGATAACTCCACCTACTGGCTCCAGAAGTCGAGGAAATCCTGCCAAGTACCTAACTGATCTAGACTTTGCTGATGACTTAGGAGTACTCTCAGAATCATTAGAGGGAGCCCAGCGGCTCCTCAGCTCATTAGAACATGCTGCTTCTAGTGTTGGTCTTTTTATTAACTCCAGAAAGACAAAAATTCTGACAGTTAACTTTGAAAGTCCTCAGCAAGTCTCTGATCGGATGAGCATAAGCTCAAAGGATGGTATGCTTGAGCATGTGGACGACTTCTGTTACCTGGGATCATGGATCCGGAAGTCAGGTGAGGACCTTCGAATACGTAAGGGAAAGGCATGGGCAGCCTTGAATAGGCTTTCCAGGATTTGGAAGTCACCTAGAATTAATCGGAAACTTAAGGTCCGATTATTCAGAGCAGCAGTAGTTCCAGTACTCCTCTACGGGAGTCCATGCTGGGCTCTAACTGCTGAGGACACCAAATCTCTGGATGGCACATTCACAAGAATGCTACGCCGGGTACATTGTGTCAAGTACAATGCACACATCTCCAACCAGACACTATATAACATTGGAGGTGTCTCATTGGTTCCCCCAAGCTTGACACTAGAACAAAATCGCCTCCGCTTTGCAGGACATTGCTTTCGCCGTGAGGACCAGCCAGTGCATAATCTTGTACTTTGGCAGCCTCATGGAGTGAATAAGCATGGTGGACAGCCCATGACTTTCTTGAGACGCATCTTAAAGGACACTGGCCTTAAAGATGCGGATGATCTAGCAAATGTCATGGGTGATAGGGAGTTGTGGCGGTGCAATTTTGTTGACAAGCCGGCACAGCATTCTTAAAAATGCAGCTGCAATGCAGCATGCCGATCCTAGTAGTAGTAGTAAGGTGCCGCTCAGCTGGAAGGAGCTTCCCATTATCGACTACTGACTACATCATGAGTAACTCGTGTAGCTAAAAGTCTCAGATAGACGAGCAACCGAATCGAACGAGGGCCACAATTGTGTTTAATTTTGTCACATTTAAGTCAATAACAATATAAAAAATCCTTAATTTATCTATTTAACATGTCATATACATAGAGAAAACAAACCTTTCTCTGGTTCTGTTCGAACGACGGTATATTTTGTTGATATCTCGTTGGTACTTATTTCGGTTATTTCCTGGGCGCTGCTGTCTATTATCGGAAGAGATCCGTCCGCTGAAATACACAAACAATACAATATATTATTTTATTTTATTACATGGATGATACGGAAGGGAAAAAAGGGAAACAGAAACCATGGAAACTGACGAGTGATATTGTTTGTATTGAACAGTAAACCATAGCAAGGACATATACATAAAATACATACAAATACAATACAAATACATAAAATTCTAAGAAATAAAATTATATGCAACTTTTATATAATATGTAATATAATCTTGTGTTTATGATGGATGTTCTCTTGATGTTATTATCAAGGATAATCTTCTTAGGATAAAAATTTATCCTAATTAGAATAATATCCAATAGTCGCAGAGGCAGCCTATCGTAATAAAATGAGACTCTTCCGTCTTTGATGAACCTTGTAATTTCCGCCACGCAGGCAGGCTATCTCAATTAATTATATTTTTTTTACCAAGGAGCAGCTGAGGCCATGCTGGCATTCATCTATACAGTACAGTACTGAAGGTAAACATATGGAATATGGTGATCATGGAATCATACAGTATACACTGTTAGGATTACTAATTAGATTTTTCTAAATCTCGTGAGATTATGAAATAATGCAACAAAATTCAACGTATTGTTGTTATAAATTAGGAATTCATATGATTTTAATCGATATGGTAATACCATCATTTAGGTACTCCGTAACACAGTAATGAATGTTTTTAGAATAATTTTTTAGAAAATTTGAAAAGTGTTCACTTATGCTTTTCGTGTCTTAAAACCTAAGAATTTTAGTGTCAATTTTCTCGCGTTCGCTTTTTTTGGAGCACCTCTTCTATCTACTTTTTAACTATTCAACCGATTTTCGTTCTGTTTGCAGAAATATGCAGAAAACATTGCGCGTCAAAATTGGGTTGACAGAATTTTGAGAGTTTGTTAAAAAAAGTTATTTATCATTTAAAGTAGAAAAAATTGAAAGTTTCGCAATTTTTCATACAAAAAATGTCATAACTTTTTTGAACACCTATCAATTTCTTTAAAAAATAATCTTATTTTAAGGCTGTGATACCTATATACGGTACTTTTCGGCTCTGATTACGAAAATAGCAAAATATTTCCAAATTTTGGTGTCAATAATGTAGTGCTGCAACAAAGTGACAAATTTTCAAATTAAATTACAATTTTACCTCTGAAACCATACTTTAAAAAATGTCAAAAAAATAGACTGGGGATGACACCCCTCAAGACATTATTGTTTATATTTCAGTGAGGTGAGAATAATAAATATATTAGAGCAGTCAGAACATAATATTCCATTTTTAGATGATTAATTGACCGTGCCAATTGAGTCGGGAATAGACTAACACAAAAAAAATTAACAATACAAGTCGACATGTCATGGAGATTAACTCTAACGCAAACAGACTCTCGCATTCAGAAAGCAAATATGATCAGAGTTGTAACGAAGGCCCCTATGTAAATGCATTGACGTATTAACTCTTTACTGAGAGAACGAGATATGTAGGTCAGTATTTTAAACAAATAAATATGTAATTTAATGCGTCTTGAGGTGATTAACTCTACAATCACCCATGACTGATGGATACAAATTAATTCCATCCGTAAGTGACTGACTGTATTCCATAAAAATATTATAGTTTGCTTAAATCAGGTTTGCATTTGAACTCTGTACATATTATACAGTATCATATGCTTCAACATAACTCTATTTTTAAGGTGAAGGTTTATTTTATATTTTTGTGTGTCACAATAATTTGAATGGAGTGTATTTTTATCTGTGTTTCCATGATGCCTACACAATGAGGCTTATTATATTAGATTTATACATATATAACAAACCGTAAGGTTGCTCACGACTATATGGTGTATAAACCGTTCCTTTGTGTAAAGGTCAGAGAACGATTCTACCCCCGCTGGTGAAAGATTATTTCACTGTGTCAAGTACAATGCACACATTTCCATAAGCAAGCATTATATAATCACATTGGAAGTGTCTCATTGGTTCTCCCAAGCTTAACGCATGAACAAAGCAGCCCCCGCTTCGCAGGACACTGCTTTCGCCATGAGGACCAGCCAGTGCACAATCCTGTACTTTGGCAGCCCCATGGAGCGAATAAGCATGGTGGACAGCCCATGACTTTCTTGAGACGCATCATAAAGGACACTGGCCTTGAGGATGCGGATATTCTCGCAAAAATCATGGGTGATAGGGAGTTGTGGCGGTGCAATTTTGTTGATAAGCCGGCACTGCGGCACAACATTCTTAATACATGCTGCATTGGAGCATGCCAATTGTGGATTGCATGGTGGTGACAAAATGTTTTTGTTAAGCCTCGGCATAGCCTCTCAATGTGCAGCTTCAATGCAGTAGGCCAATTATAGTAGTAGTAGGTGGGAGATCATTTATACGCCTCAATTGCTATTCATACAATCGTAACAATTTACATAATCTAAGATTTTACTTACGCGCGATAACGACAACCATTAATCTCATGTTATTATCTACGCACATTCCTCCGTTCCGGTTATTGAGACCGTCGCCGGTGCCGGTCGACGGATTTATAAAGTAAATAATATCGCCGGGTTCGAATACAGGCGCGTGAGGTATCGGTGTGTTCTGACGTATTGTAACTGAAAGATAAGATAATATGCGGTGCGGTGGTTACAGAGATAAATTACATTATGAGATAAACAAGGTGTTACATTACTCGAATACTTACTTACAGTAGATCCTTTTCGTGCAACCATTATTACTTTATTGTCTAGAACTTCTTCTAGGTATATTTAACGCTCTGTTAAACTGTTTTCTAATTTAACATTATAATAGCAATTAATTAATTGTTTATATTTATCTTTGTTGCCTTTGTTATTATCAGCTGGTGATGGGTTAATCTTTTGTGGAATATTGAATGTTTTAGAGTTATTGTTAATACTTAAGAGCATGTATAGGTAAAACGAAAATATTAACAATGGAGACCCTAGTGTGCCTTTTATGTCAAATGAGAAGAAAATTATGATTGACAATTTTTGCAACTCACGCCATTTTCTATTCTCACTATCCCAATATTACCGACGGTATTTATCGCTTTTTGTTACTGTTTCAGGGAATAGTTAGCGCGCCCGAATTGGTCCGATACTGATTTATCCATCTACGATTTAGGTATCAGATGTGTTTATTTTTATAATATTTTGGACTGAGATATCCTTGCCGTAATTAATTCCCCCTATTAATTTAATGTGAATTTTAATAAAGTTTTGAATTTGAATATTTTGTTAATTTTAATGATTAGCGGTACTTCAGTTTCAGATCAATTTCAGTCAATATATATATTGGCAAGCAGAGGTTTTTGAACTTAAAGTTAATTTTACTTGAATCTCCTTTAATTCAACATAAATTAGGCCTACCTAGATACCTATCTACTGTACTTGCTGCAAAACATCGTACTTTTCAGTATTCTTGTTATTCTCGTGGCTATAATATTATTGTACTCACTTCACTACAAACCGCTCGGATCAACACACTATAAAGTAAGTTACACACTAGTCTATGTAAAAATTTATAAATAAACATTTCCAGTATAATAATTAATAAAGTGAGACACACATACGTATCGCAGGCCCTTACCAGTATAATAATTAATAAAGTGAGACACACATACGTATCGCTGGCCCTTACCAGTATAATAATTAATAAAGTGAGACACACATACGTATCGCTGGCCCTTACCAGTATAATAATTAATAAAGTGAGACACACATACGTATCGCTGGCCCTTACCAGTGTAATCCTGTTCTATAGTTGCGCCCGGCGTACAAATTGTTCGATTGAAATGTTTCCCAGAA